>LDKF01000143.1:77141-87766 GCA_001026735.1 Rotylenchulus reniformis | reverse complement strand
ATACCCCCCACTCCTTATCCTCCCATTTACCAGCAGTTCCTGCTCCGATAGATCCTCCAGGATGCCCTTCTTCAGCTTCCATTGGCCCTCGATGTTGCCAGTGACACTGAACGCCCAACAACTGCCACACGACCCCTGGTTCTTCACCTCCGTCACCGCTCCCTTCTGACGCCAATCAAAGGCATCCGGAAGCGCGGAAACGGAACCCCCGATTTGAGTGAGCAGCTTGTGGCCCCGTCGGTCCAAAGGCCATTTGTAGGGCAAATAAATCTGAAAGGAATAGACCAGGAGATCAAAGGCCAGAATGTGTTAAAAATGGCCCAAAATCATAAATAGTCGAGATAATTGATAAAAATTTATCTAACATAAATCGTTGTTAGAAATTAGGCCCTATCTGGCCTACCTGTTGGAACTCGGTCTGGCTCAAATCGGCAAATTGGGTCTCCCCGTAGCGGGCCGTGCCCTTCTCAGCCGTCTGCATCTTTCTGGCCAGTCCAATGTTCCGCTTGTAGATGCTGAACCGCATCTGTACTTCCTGCACAGTTGTGTAGTTCCGGCCATAACTGTTCAAAGTGAACAATTTACAGCTTTTTAAGAATGTGGCAATGGCCAACATAAATGGTTAAATCAAACACAACTGAAAGATACGAATTTGCTGGTTAAAAGAGTAGAGTTACTGTACAACCAACAAATCAAAATGACTAGATGTTGTATTTTCAGGGTTCGAGACATTAATCTTCCTCTTATAGAGGGTATAACCATGACAGAGTAGGTCTATTCGGGATTCAGAAGAATATTTTCAATGACTAATTGATCAATCAAAACCTTTGCACAAATCGGCCAAATCGCTTCCACCGGGCCTTGTCTTCGGGTTTGATGGTGTGGTCAAGCAATCCAATCAGTGCCATGGTGTTCCCTCGGGGTCCATGGTGATCCTCGTCCCTCCATCTTTTGCACTTCTTCGTCACAAAATTTATAAGATTCCCGACTCCGCCACTAGTCAATTCCACTGTGCACACCTTCAAAATGATTTCTTGTTAGTGTTTTAATTTCAATTTTGTGGCCATAAAAGTGCTCTAATCAATCAACATTATTAATATCAGCAGTCCATTTGGCCTTATGCCTTGATCATCCCCCCTTCATTGTGTTCTCTCTCTCTCTCCTGTGGGTCACTTGCCTCTTTCGGTGCGTGTTCTTTGACTCGGCAAAGGTTCAGCTCGATCCGTGCCTTGTCCTCCTGAATTGTGTTTGGCCCTTTCCCTCTGCCTCCGTCACTCTCTTACCTCGTACCCATACAAACACTCCGTCCGCACAATGACCACCTTCACCTCTCTCACATGGGCCCCATCCCCCAATGGTTCCGGATCCGACACGGCCAGCACCCGGTCCAGGCGCCAGTACGACCCGCCGAATAGTTGGCTATTCAATATCTGGACGACACGAAGAGCCAAAGCCTATAAGGACAGGAGAATGATGAAGAAGTACTTAGGAGCCAAGTTAGAGCAGAGAATGTTCCCTTGTTAGGACATAGAATACGGTATTATGTATTAAGATGACAGTACTGTACACTCACTCACCTCCGAAGAGATGTTGCTAGGTGGAACAACATTTACACCAATTGTTGTTGAACATTGTCCAAGGCTGAGGAACAAGAGGACAAGCGGTGTCAGAATCACCAGCATCCTACAGGAAGAGAAGAAGATAAAGAAGAAGTGAAAGTGGAAGAGAAGGATGAAGAGGAAAAGGCAACGAAGTAAAGGATGAAGAAGAATGAAGAAGAAAAGAGAAAAATGGAGGGCAAAAGGAAGTAAAATTGGAAGAAAGGTGAAGATGAAGAAAAAGATGAGACAAAAAGAGTAAAAGATGAAGAAGGAGAGGGAAGAGGAGGAAAAGGACATCGATGAGGATCGATAAGTCACAGGATTATGACCGCCTGAGGGGCGGAAAGGTCCCGAGGATAATCCCGAGATTAATCCACTGGGACGAGGGAGGGTCGGCGGCCAGACCGACAACAACATCTGTTGAAGTCGGATTTGGCCAACTGAGATCCATCCTCACCGCCCCACCCCAAAGTTGTTTTTGGTACCCGAGTTTGTTAGAAAGTGCCCAGACTGTCAGAAAAAAGAAAACAGAAGGAGATGGGTATAATGACGATGGATGTAACATGTCATAAATGTTCAAAAAGTTCATTGTAGAGGTTGGAAAAATCAAGTCGCAAGGGTTAATAAATGGTGATCACTGATTAATTATGATCAAAAGTTGCAAATTAATTGCAAATAGTGAAATTGGCATTCTTGGTACATACTAGAACTACTTGTGTATATGTATCGAAACAGATCAATTCGAATGAATTTGGCTCAATTTATAGCTAATTTACTAATGTATTTTTGATATCAAATTCCCTATTAACAGCAAATACTTAACAATATCTTTTTACTTTTCTACCTCATGCAAAGGTTCTTATTGATAGGGCTCCATGGAAGCCATGGGGTACTCTCATTGAAGGTGCCATTTTGCGAGGAATGAGTAAACACTGGCCACATTTGGCTAATCAGCATGAATTGCAAATTGGGAGGGACAACAGACAATGTTTGTCATCGCCGCCAACTTCTCACTTTTCCCTTTTCTTTTCTTCTAACGAATTTACCCCAGCTGGTGGCATTTTCTCTACCCTAACCAACCATGGCACTCACTGCGGAATCACTGATCACCGATCACTTTGAAGGAGTGGGGAAGAAGAAGGGGAATAATCAAGGAAGAAAGGCAGAAGATCGGAGGAGGTGGAGAAGACAGAGTCGAGTTGGGGGAGGAGGAGGAAGCCGCAAGTGCACGTGTCGATATCTGTGGAACACGGAGCTGCACGGACTCACCTCCTTCCTGAAGGTTGTTGTATCGCCTTTGATCAGGAACCAGTTCGATCACTGATGATCAGGGTCCATATGTTTGGCATTTTTGAATAAATTAGTCCAATCAATCATGATCAAGTGATCATCGATGGTCCAGAGGCGCAGGAACAGTCCGATTAAATTCTTACCATGGACCGTTCGAATTAGCTATTTCTGCTTACTCACAAGCCAGTAATCTCTGCAATTACCGATGTTAGGATGGATGACTTTGGGGTATACCTTCAAAAATTGAAAGACCCCAAAATGGCGGAATCGTACCCACTCCCGATCGTTAGCTTCCCGATTAAAATATGTTTTATTTCCTCACCAATCGATCTTTTTTGGTGCTTTAGAGTCGTACTTTGGCCGAGCGTGTCCTGTGGGGAACGATCATCACCGTTTGCCTGCTGATGTCCATGATCACCACCGAGTGGATGTTCGGCGATTATTTAGAACGACAAACTGCCACTTTGATCACCATCGAACAGCGCCAAAGAGGCGAAGGGTAAGGGATATTTCAAATCAATTTTCAAAAATGGAGAAAATCGAAAGTTAGATGCTTTTGGACAGATCATTTGGACAGATCAATCAATTCTAAAAATTTTCCCTTTGTGTAGGAATCGGGGCCTCAAAATGCCGGTGGTGGTGCTGTGCCCGAAGAACCCGGACTCGCTGAAGTTCCACCTGATCTTGCGCGACATTGCAAAGCGACTGCCCCGACTCGATCGGGCCACCGCCAAGCAACTGATCAGCTACGCAGTGGCCGGAGCCGGATTCAGCAACGTGGGCCAATTCATGGCCAAGCGACGGCTGATCAGGAAGCTCAGCGACTTGCAGGTTGCCGATCAGTGATCAGAATGGGAACATCACATGGACTTCTCTTTCCCAGATCCAGCGACTGAGCTCTCTCTTCCATCGCTGGCGCGGTCGCCGATCGCTTAGCGAGTTCTACAAGAACCTCTTTGAGGACTGGGGTTACAGATGCTCTGAGGTCGTACCATATTGAGCATCCGATAATCCTCTTTCTATCCCCTATTCATCTCAGATAAACCATTATTTTCATCGATCATTTCTGATCACTTCGCTGTTCAGTCATTTTTGCTTTTCAGTTCCTCCAAAAGTGCTTCTACGGTTACCAGGTAGGCCGTCATGATTTCTCATGTTGTTGGATAACCAACTTCCCTCACAGGAAATTCCCTGCTGCGATATCTTCACCCCCTACTACGTGATGCTCAGAGGCCGATGTTTGCGTTTGAACCGGACCATTTACCAGATGGACCCGTCGGACGTCGGACGCTTCGACGTGTATATGGTAAGCAAGTCAAACAATATAATCTGTGAATCCCCCGACTTCAGAATCAGATGCAGAGCCGACTGACGGAACCGACGGGAATGCAGGCAATGAGGGAATGCCCTGGCCATATCAGATTTGGGCCTGATCAGATCAAGTTCAGCCCCAGGTGATCGCCTATCTGACCGACGACTACCCCCATGTGGGTCTGTTCCCGCGGTACTACGTGCACTTTCGTTCGGCGGTGATGGTCCGAGCGAGGGCCCGGAACATCAGCATGTTGCCGGGCAACCCGCAGTGCCAGATCAACCCGCAGGACGGAGTTGGTAGAGAAAATTCGGTTTCAAATGGGGAATAGAATTCAGGCTTAGAAGGTCAGCAAATTGTTGTATAAGCCGAAAAATCGGATTCAGATCTGAGTTATTGTATCTAACTCCCTCCCCGGCAGGACCGGAACTCGTGTTGGCTGAACCGGTGGTTGCATGAGAAGGTTATCGATCCGCTGAACTGCACCGTGTTCTACCTGGACTTTGGTGACCATCCGATCTGTGATCCGGCCACCATTGTCCGGCACTACGAGTCGGTGATCGATCTTCGGCTGAACAATTACTACAACCGAAGGGTCAGGAATTTGATTGGCCAAATTTATGGAAGATTTGTCAAAGATTTGGCCAAATACAGTGTTTGCCCGCCTGCAATCGGTCTGAGCATCTCTATCAAGAGTTCCGTCCCAAAGGGGCCATCATGAACAGGAAGAACCAAGTGCCACCATTCCGAATGGAAGTTTCATTCACCAACTTAGAGGTTCGATGTCCCTAGCTTTTACTCCATCATCTCACACTCCTCAACCAGGAATTCTTCTGATCATCCCCTAATCTTTTCTGATCAGTTTTCTCCTCTCCTCTAATTCTCTTCTGCTTCTGATCATCTCCTGTCCCTTTTCCCGGCAAGATGGAGGTGTACCAGGAGGTGCTGACCACCACCCTTCCCGGCTTTGTGTCCCAACTCGGTGGTCAATCCGGCCTCTTTGTCGGCCTTTCCGTGTGCTCTCTTGTTCAAATTTTCATCTCCGCCGTTTGGAAATGCCATCGATGGGCCAATGCCTTTTTGGCGGAGCGCAAAAGACGCCGACGGATCACCAAATCACCCATCCGAGGATGATCAATAAATAATGATAACTGATCGAGACGGATAAATAAATCCTATTTTTATAACCAATAAAGCACCAAATGGCTAAAGGGTAAAAGGAAGAAATCTTATTGGTCAAATTCACTTGGATCAAAAAGATTCTTATTGGCAACTTTCAGATACACGGCTAATAACTCGCCTTGACCGATTTTTTATAAGACAATGGCCAGAATCAGCCATAAAGCCAAAAAAAAAGGGAAAATGTGACCAAAACAATGGATCATTATACCAAATTGGGACCCAAAAGGCTCTTCTATTCCCAATCCAATCCATTGTGTCTGATAAAAAGGATGAGGATGGTCCCATTGTTTGTTTTGGCCATAACAATGGCTGTTGGGATGATGGCGGAGGATCAGCGATAGCTTCTCCTCCCCTTCGGTGTCCAAATCAATTTCAAAAACAAAAAATGCATTTGGCCCTTTCCCCGTTTCTGCTTGCCCTTGCCTTCTTACATTGTGGATTTGGCCAAGTCCCTCACGAAGAATTTTTCATCCCATCACCAACAACCGGGAGCACTACCATGATGATGAGTACTGTAACAGTAACCGGCGAAAATGATGCTGTAAATGATACTATGACGACCGAAATGACGGAGATAAAGGGGAAGGGGGAGTTGGCAATTCCAGAAGAAAAAGAGGAAGAAGAAGAGGGAAGTGATGATGAAGAAGAAGAGGAGGAGGAGGAAGGAGAAGAGGATGAAGAGGAAGGAGTAACAGAAACAACAGAAACACCAACAACGGAAGAAGCAATGACCACGATGGGGACTACAGTGAAAGAGGAGGAAGAGAAGATGAAAATTGGGGAAGAGAACAACGGGGAAATGACGAGGGTGAAGACTACGGTGGAAGAGAATGATGGGAAGGAAGATGGGGGAGTGAAGAAGAAGAATGGGACGATGATGAAGAAGACAGTGGAAGAGAAGGAAGAGGATGAAGGATCTGGGAATGCTAGAAGTAGCACAACAACTGGCACATCGGGGCAAACGAGCACCATTATATTCTCGACAAGTACAACACCTTCAACATCCGCAACCACAACGGATGATGAGGATGATGATGAAGAGGAGGAGGAAGATGGAGAGGAAGAGGAGGAAAAGGAGGAAGGAGGAGACGAGGCAACCACTACAGAGATTGTGCCCCCACCACCACCGCCACCGTTGGTTGTTGAACCGACTACCGATGTTGAGGGATGTACGGACAATCACGAATTGTAAGGGGAGGGAGAAGGGAGGGAAAGCGATCTCTGATCATTTCCGCCGGGGGATCTGATCAGTCGAACCTTTACAAGGATGGAACGGGATCAACTTGGGGGTTAATCTAATTATATCTGATCAATACCTCCCGTCTTTTTTCACAGTTGTCCCTTCTGGGCAAAGAATGGCTTCTGCACCAACTCCTTCTACAGCCGGGACCAAAGGGCACAATTTTGTCGGAAAACTTGTGCATTGTGCTGATAGCTGGGAGGGGCTTTGACACGAAAATCAAACAAGTCTGATCATATGTGATCTTTAATCAAAATCGTCTTACATAATAAAACAGAATTTATACCAAAAAAAAAGATTTTACAGCTAATCACACAATGGATGGGTATGGATGAGGAAGGCACCACCATTTTGTTTCGTTTTTTGGTTTTGTGTACATAAGAACCAATGAGTCCTGATCGGACTGTTCAGATCAGTTCTGCTGATCAGAGCAGCACATCCGATGATCCCGCGTCCCCGTTGGGCAACAGTCGCTTCCGGGCATCCCTGTCCATCTCCTCCTCCTGGTCCCCACTATCGTCCGCGAGTCCGCAAATGATCGCGTGGGGCGGCGCGGACACAGTGGACACGGAACGCATACTGTGGCTGGGACTCGGGGGACAATCCATGGCCTTCGAGGAGGGCACTCCGTTGCCGATGTACTTGTGCGCTGAAGATGGTCGGGATTCGAATTTGGGTTAAGAGACGTGCTTTTTTGGATTCCGATCATTCTGATCAGTTCTTTTTCCGAAATAGTAATTTAAAGCCTGATTTTTGCCCTGGTCAATGGGACTAAAACCAAAATAAAACAAACTTTTTCCGCCGATCAGGGGCGCCGACAGGGTGGAGTTGCACCGTCCCGAGTTGATCACCGTCAGACTGTTGTGCTGGGTTGGCATTGTGCTGGTGGTGGATCCCAGCCGAAAGGTGATGGAGTGTTGCGGGGGAGTGCCGAAGTGGTTGGCCTGGAAAAGGCGTGGGAATATGTTGTAGACATAGAAACGATGCCTTTGGCCAGAAGTATGGGCCAAACTAAATGGCCTATGACCATTTGTCAACCATATGTATCACTTCGAATCCCCGATCAAATTGATTATAAGTTTAGGGTGGATGTTAGGATTTCTAATCTTGATCAGCGATTTCTGTCTTTCCACAAGGTTTAATCCTATTTTTAGATCTTCCGATGAAAACAAGGGAGTTCAGCTTTTCGGTTCCAAATAGTTTTCAATCGGAAATTTCGATGGTTTTGATCCCTGCTCCATCCACCCTACCGAAGCTTGCCGGACACTGCCCATCCCCGCGTATCCGTTCTCGCCTCCCCCTCCCGCTCCCCCGTAGTACGTGCTTTCCCCGGTGTACTTGGCCCGTCGCATCAGCTGACTGTTCAACAGTCCTGAAATTGATCCAATGATCGCGGATCACCGTAGTCGCGAATGTTTGTTACCGTATAACAACCAATTGGAGGCCGAATTGACATAGGGCAGGGCATGGATACCGTACCTTAAAGAGGGAGGGGGATGATTTGACTAATAAGCAAGAAAGGTTTTAAAATGGCCATAAATGCCCATTTTATCATCCAGAATATGGTCTAAAATCTTAAAATGTCAAAACATCCCCTACATGATGTAGATGAACTTGTCGGAGCTGAATATCTCCTCGTTGCGCTCCGGGTCCTCGCTGTCCCAGTGCATAAAGTTGAAGTAGAGCATACCTTATTTATGAAAATTCAGGATTTTAACAGTTTGTTTCTTACTGATCCAGTAGGGACTCCAACACAGCACAAAGAACACGGAGATGGCGATGGTGTAGCCGGCGATCCGATTCACTGGCAGCTGTGAGGGGTGAACAAAAAATTGGTTTGAATTGGAAAATCGGTTAGAGACCAAATAGATTTCAAGAGGGTTTCAAAAGCTTCTACATAGATAGAATCTTATATTTGGGTGGATATTTGATTTAATGATCGAGTATGTAAATAAAAATATATGTAGCAGCTTTTTCTGCATGTACTTATGAAGTCGGAAAAATACCTATCAAAAATAAAAATCAAAAATAAAATCGAAAAATACCTATCAAAAATAAAAATTCCTTGTCCAGTTACCTTGGAACTGGACAAGGAACGCGAGCGCTGGAACAGGCGGCGCATCATCAAAGCGTAGAAGACGGTGATCAGAAGAACGGGGAGGAAGAACCTGTGGGATGGAGGAGGATGATCATTGATCAGAATAGGATGTAGAGTCAGAAAGACCCTTACCCAACAGTGAACATGTAGCTGATGAANTAGATCAAAATTAGAATTGTAGGCCAAATGTCAGATTGGTTAGCATCTCGAAGTTCAGGGACAGATATTCAAGGTTCAGGTTTTCGGAATGGTCTATTTTCCGGTTTCACTCACACAGCAAAGTTCCCTCCAGATGGTCCATGCACTTGAAGATGCGCACTCGGGCCAGTCGGTAGGGGTTCTCGAGCAGTACCTCCTTGAGCACAATTTCTTTGCTGGACGACTTGATGAGGAGGGGCGAGAGCAGGACGAAGGTGAGCAGGGTGAGCAGACACAGCTGGAGCAGCACCAGGCGACGCCTGAAGGGGCGGAAAGATGATTAGGGAAACCTAAGGTCTCGCACTAGTCTTGAGAATCAAGGTTCTCAGACAAGTACTATTGCATGGCATAGACATTTAATGACTAATTTCCAGAACCAACAATTGCCAATATGAAAGTACTTACGTTGTCTTTCGGTGGGGGTAGCAGACCCGGAGGAACCGATCTGAAATGAAAGTACATGGGTATAGGTATGCCATCTGTCTGGTACAGGACATGAATTATTCACCCAAAAATCAGGAAAATTACGAATTTTAATTAAAAAATCCAAATGATCCAAAATTTGGATCATTTTTAAAAATGATCCAAAATTTGGATCATTTATGTATGATTAATGAAGGCATTTTATAAGTTAAGGAGATCCGAAATTCAGACTGTGATATCCTGTACCAGACAGATGGTCTATCTATGACCTCAGATCAAGTTATTTCAGATCAAATTAAATATTCTATGTTTGGATCATTTTGGATCAGGGACAACACTGGTGGTAAGCTCCAGAAAACTCACCGAATGCCATTGCGGCCAGCACAAAAGTGCTCAGTGCTCGGCCCACATGCTCCAGTGCTCTGTACACTTTGCAAAGGGCGGTGCCGAACATCCAAAAGCCGAGGAGCTAAAAGCACTGATCAGTTCGGTGAATGATCAAAGAGCATGTCAAGACACAAACTTGATCCATGATCGCCATCGGAAGAGGCACAACGGAGGCAAGGTCCACACAACATCTGAAAGATCGTAATTGAATATCTTCTCCAGCTGAGAGTGTAATGGCCCTAATTGCCTTTCCAAAAAACTCACAGAAATAGCACATAGATCATTGTGTTGTCATAGGAGGTGTTGGCATGCAGATGTCTGATCAGCGTGATCACACTCACATTGCCGCACACGCCCACGAGGAACAGAACGGCATAGAGCTGTGATAAGGACAGGAGAAGATGATCAGATCAGCCGAATGATCTGATCAGATCCACCAACCAAGGCATATAGGATGACGTGGTTCTCGTCACCGTTGGACAACGGGAACATGTCGAACACGGGCAGAGAGGCGAAGAACCTGGCCAAAGCATAGAAAAGTATAATGATAAATAACTCTCATCGGATCATCCCTGATCCTAATCAATCTGTTTTTTTTGTTTTCATTAGCAATGATCATTGGGATCATTATGATCATTTGTTGTTCCTCACTCTGATTCAGATCACTATTTACAAGTGATCATTGTCCAATTACCCCCTCTCTTTCTCTTCCTTGATCACCCCACCCTTGATCACTTTCCTCTCCTTCACTTCCCGCTCTCCATGTGGCCCCCACTCACTCTTCTTCGCTGATCATCTCGTTTCGCCACGGGGCCACCGTGGTGGGCAACTGGATGCTCTGGGTCCTCCGCGCTCCTCCCCCCATGCCGCCCATGTTGGCTGCCGTGTGGAGCG
>LDKF01000143.1:33180-47228 GCA_001026735.1 Rotylenchulus reniformis | reverse complement strand
AGGAGGAGGAAGAAGAGAAACGGAAGAAAGAAGGAAGAAAGGGAAGAGAAGGTGAAAATGGGAAGGAAGAGAAGAAGATAGAAAGAGGAGAAAAGAAGGAAGGAAAGAAGGAAGAAAGTGACGAGAAGGTGAAAATGGAGGAGAAAGGGAAGAGAAAGAAAGGAAGAAAAGGTGAAGATGAAAGATGAAGGAAAAGAAGGGAAAATGGAAGGAAAGTCCCCGGGGGTTTGCTTTGGTTTTGGACCGGCGGAAGGGTGTATCCTGAGGAGCGATTCAGGCACTAATTCGGCATTCATTGCCCTTTTCTTCCGACAAAAGGAAGAAGAATATTGCAGGGGGACGAGGGGGGAGGATAGGCCGGCACCAGCGGCAGAAGGCGGCACGCAAGCACGACAGGAAGGAAGGGAATGAAGGGATGAGGACGAGGAGGAGGAGGAAGAGGGGGAAAGAGGAAGGGAGACTAATCCGGAAGAGGAAGGAGGAGGAGGAGAGGAAGAAGAAGATCGGATCGGCAAAGGACGGAAACTGCTCAAAATGGAAGAGGAAGGTGTACGGTGGATGGATGATGTACAGTGAGGGGAGGAAGGAGAAGAAGGAGGAAGAGAGAGAGAGAGAGAGAGTGAGTGAGTGCACTTCACCTTCCTCCTCATCCCTTCCTTCTGCTGTTTGTCTAAATGTTTTTGAGGGAATAAAGGTGAATTCTTTCGAGGGAAAAAGTTCATAATCCCTTGGCACTTTCTGTTGTGCCGGGACCTTCTGCTTGGCGAAGGAATTGCGAAATAATTTGATGATGAAGATGAATTGGAAGATGGAAGGATGAGGATGAACGAGGGAGGAAGGAAGTGAGATGAGTACGAAGGAATAGAAAGAGGATATTGGGATATTCACTGTGGGATTATCAATCACACTTTGGGTGGATAAATACATAATACCATCCCCTAATCCCAACATAATAGATTGCTTCAAAACTTTCCCATCAATCCCATTTTGTTTATTTTTCCCACAAAAGTTCCATTCAAAACCAAAATCATGTTCCCCGCTGATTCTATCTTCTCATCATCACCCCCGATAATATTTTTTCTATTGTTGGCCAATAAAGAATATTAACCCATTAAGCGTCCAAGTCAAAACTAGACAGTCCATTTCAGAGGATATTTTAAAATGATCAAAAATTTAACAAATTCAAAAATCCAGATGTCTCAGGCTTAAAATCTTAAAATGGCTAGGCCTAAGAAATCACGACAATTGCTCAGACTATTTAGTTGATGGTCAGGAAACATGCCAAGTGATCATTCTCGGGAATGATTTAGGTGGTGCATCCCCGGGTGTTTGGTTGGGTCAAGAGCCTCCTCCCCGTAATTGGATTGTAAGGGGGTTGGGGGACAAAGCGGTGGCACATAAAAGTGCCCAACCCAATCCCAGGGCCATGGCCCACCTCGAATGGTTTTTCGCCCGAGTGGATGCGCAGATGCTCCTTGAGGTGGTGCTTGAACCTGAAAGAAACGGACGGAGATTGAAGAGGGAGTTGGGTTGGGTGGGAAGAAAAACGGAGATTGGGGTGAATTGGGCAGGGGAAGAAGTTCATCTCCTTCCGGATGAGATGAACACATTCTTCCTCCCTCCAAAAATGGGATGAGTAATTGTTATTTTGTATCTGAAAGGTTCCTACGAAACTTTTATACGGGGATTTTCGTTCTGCTACCCACTCCCCTCCCTCTCTCACTTGAATGCCTTCGTGCACTCGGCACACTTGAACTTGCGCTCCTGACTCTGCTGGAGCTGGTGCTGCTGTTCGATTAAGAATAGATCCGTTGAGGCAGGAGGGTGATGATCGGTCATCATCGGCGGAGGAAGGGAAGGCGAAGAGGGATCAGAACCAACTGACGAAGAACCTCAAGATGAACGGCGAAGCTAATGGAAGGACGGATTAGAAGAAGCTGAAAGGGAAGAAAAGGATGAGAAAGCTCGGAAGAAAGAGGAGGGATGGACATGGTGAAGAAAATATGAAGATGGACAAACAAAATGGATGGGATGATGGGATAAATGGGGGATTAACCGGGAAAGACAATCTGATCTCCCAAACGCCAATTTGTCCCATCAACTCGAGTGTCCCCCGTCCCTCAGTCAATGAAGGACATCCTACCACTTCCCCTCTCCTCCATCTCCTTCGATTGTGTCTGATTGCACAAGAGATAGTCCCGGAGATCCGATTATGGCCATGGCCAGATGCCCCCTAGACCATTGTCCGGGGAAAGGAGATCGGATTTCCGAATAGGGAATCTGGCGGACAATGAGGAGGAGGAGGTACGGACAAGGAGGAGGAGGTACACCGAAGGATCTTGTCCATTTGGGAGATGGGTGAAGAGGATGAAGGAGGTCGAAACGGGAAAGAAGAAAAAGCGGGGATGAACTGCTCCGTATCCTTTCTCTTGATACATGAAAGCTATTAGGAGGCTGATGAATGAATGCATTCTTCCGCGATTTTGCAGAGGGATGGTGTCCTCCTCCTTCAGGGTCCCAGCCTTCCCTTCTCAAATTCACCTTCCACCCCCTTCATCCTTCATCCTCCTCTTACTTCCCTCCTCTTCTTCCTCCAATTTCCCATACGGCGGCGGTGTGCCGCTCTCCTGGCCAAATTAAGCCGTGCCCTGGGGCACCGTGCCCACTGGAATTCTCAATTCTCATTAAATGTGTGCACCTCTTCCCTCCTATTCCCTCCTCTTCCCTCCTCCCTTCTCTCTCCTTCGAGTGTCCTGGATGGAAGGGAATGGAAGAGAAGGGAAGGGGAAAGTGCCATCCTGCCCCTTCCCCAACAGGAGTCCCATCCTCCACCAAAGAAGAAGAGTGTTTACCGCCTGGGGCCACGGACTGCGACTCACCGCGTCCGCCTCGTTATTGGTGGCTCTCTCACCGTGCGCGGTGGATATATGGGGGGGGGGGGACCAACCTTGGCCAACAGGGACCAACCTAACATACCCAACCCCCCTACTTGGTACTACCGAGGGACAATAGATTGTCCCTTTTAAATCTTTTCTCTATGCCCGAGGAAAGAACAAAAACTGATTGGCTTAGCCTCATTAAGAGCTTTTCTGGAGAGCAATGGATCTGTGGCCAAATTTGGCCAAAGAGAATAGAGGTGAACTGAAAATTGAGGCCAAGGGGGAGGGGAAGTGGAGGTTGTTGCTGGTCCTGGCCCAGAGTGCCCTCCCTTCTCCTTCCCTCCCATCATCCTCCTGGGACGGAAACCAATAAATCGCGGTGTCCCTCTGGCCCATTCTCTTTGTTTGCGAAAAAGTGCTCTCCTTCCTTCTGCCGCTGTTTGGCCCGGTGGGACAGCCGAGATGGGATGGGATGAGCAATAAAGAAGGAGGAGGAAGAAGAGGAGGAGGAAAAGGTGGAAGAGGAAGAGAAGAGGAAGGACCAATGGGCACAGGTGGATCCAATCTCGCGAGGAGAGCGAATGGGCTGAGTGAGTGAGGGAGGAGAGAGGGAGGGAGGGATGTTGAGAGAGAGGGAGAGAGAAAGAGAGGAAGGGGGAGGAGGAAATGGAAGGAAAAGGACCACAGGTGGGCACGAGCAAAGTGAGTGAGGGATGAAGGGTTACGGTCATCGAGGGAGGTAGGATGAAGAGGAAAAAAGGATGAGGAAAAGAGAGAATCATAAGGAAGAATAAAATTCGGAAAGAAAAGGAGGAGGAAGAAAGTAGAAGGATAAGGAAGATCTGTCACCCAGGCCTCGGACGGAAGAGGGGAAGAACCAGCCGATGACGGATAACCTGAAGCTGCACCGGTGGTGGTGGAGGGCATTGGCCATTGACCAAAGTGTCCAGTGGGTGGAAAGGGTGAGTGATGGAGCTTTTTTACCCTCCTCCCTGACCTTCCATTGCCCCGTCCATCCCATCCGTTTTTTTGTTTAAACACCATTCTCCGTCCCAGTTGGCCCTTCTTCACACCTTCAGGATGGATG
Source organism: Rotylenchulus reniformis (assembly GCA_001026735.1). Lineage (NCBI taxonomy): Eukaryota > Metazoa > Nematoda > Chromadorea > Rhabditida > Hoplolaimidae > Rotylenchulus > Rotylenchulus reniformis. The sequence continues at coordinate 43,262 of LDKF01000143.1, read as the reverse complement.
AGCCTCCTGAGAGGCGGAGGAGGAGGCGGAAATGGGCCCATTCCTCCCCAGGGAAGCGGAAAGGAAGAAAGGGGAAGAGGGGAAGGAGGCGCAAAGTTTGGGGGCACCGGCCAGGAGCCGCCGGGGGGAGGGGGCTGGCACACCGTGGCCAAAGCCGGGGAAGAGGAGGGGCAAGATTGATTATTTGTGCCAGTCAGGGGGAAGAAGAAAAAGAAGAAGAAAAAGAGGAGGAGGAGGAAAAGGAAGAAGAGAGGAAGGAGGAGAAGGAAGAGGAGGAGAAAGAAGATGGACAGAGGGAGGGACGGCGAATGGGGGCACAGGAGGGCATTACCTAAGCCGAAGCTTTTTGGGCTGCGGAGCCCAGCGAATTGAATTAATCCTCCGCCGAGGGGAAGGAAGAAAGGGGAAGGAAGGTGGGGGAAGAAAGGATTTGAAGGGACGGAGGAAGGCATTTAACGAAGGTTTGAAGAAAAAGCGAAAGGGAAAGGAGAAGAATGGAAAGGAATGGACGCCCTTTGGGAGGTCCAAAAACTGGAGAAGACAAAGGTGATGAAGAAGAAGAGGAAGATGATGATGAAGAGCGGAGGAGAAAGGAGGAGAAGGAGGACGACCTGTTCGGAAGAGGAATTGGGTCATTAGAGCAACAAAAGGGTAACTGATCAGACCAAGAAGGAAGTGGTGATGGGGGCGAGTGAATCGGAGGTCAATTGGGGACAAAAGGGACACACAAAAGGGTCCGTTGTTGTCCCTTATTACCCATAAAAGCAAAAATTGGTCGGAGAGGAAGAAGAAGGGGAGAGGGGGAGGATGACAATGGAAGTGAAAGTGAAGGGGAAGGGAGGAGGAGGAAGAAGACCCAGACCCAGGACAGCTTCTCCGATGGAAAATGGGGGAAACGTGTTCTCCACATCTTCTTCCTCGGGTGCTTCATCTCCCTCTCGAGGATGTTGTTGGATGGATCTCGACGCCCCACCCCCTACCCTTTGATCCCGTCTCACCTTCATTGGAAGGATGGAATGGGAATGGGGGAAGAACATGCTCGGATGAGCTTCTTCTTGTGGATGAGAGTGATCTGCTACTGATCAGAAGAGATCCAAAATCCAGTCAAGAATGCCCTCGAGGGATGTGAAAGGTGATGAAAGGAAGGAGATGAAGATGAAGGAAGGGGAGGAGAAGGGAGGGGGCGAAACCCCGCTTTCCCTTTTTGTCTCTTCCCCATATTCTCAGCAGGTCTCCTCTGTCCCCTCTGCCCCTCTTCATCTCATCTCATCCACTGCCCCTCTTCTTCTTCCTTTCATCGTTCCAGCTGACACATTCAAATTTTGGGCGACCCCCCGACCCGATGGAATCCATCTGCCGCTTGGAAGAAGGGATGAAGAGGAGGAGGAGGAGGAAGAGGGCAAGACCGGTCTGGGATTGATGAAGAGGATAGAGGATGATGATGGTGATGAACCCATTGCTGATCAGAAGAAGAAGAAAGTGCAAGAGGCAGGGCACGGGAATTGGGGAAGGAGAGGAGTGACACCTAACGGGATGTGATATCAGAGGGAAGGGGAATGGGATGGTATGAAAAAAAAGAATGGAAGAATTGGAGGGATGAGGGGGAGGAAGAATGAAGAACATGGAAGTGAGTGGAAAATGGGAGGATGAAGATTGTGGAAAAATGGGAGCGAGAGTGACCGAATGATGAGTTTTAGTAGGAGAAGGTTCCTCCAAGGGGCGGGACTCTGCCCAGCAGAACCAACCCATCCATTCTCGGGAATTTGGGGAAAACATGAACCACCAGCACCCGAGGACACGCCCCCGCGAAATCAGAGACAAAATAGTGGGCAGATGGAAGAGAGCGGGAAGGGTGTAAAAAAACACGGGGCATGACACGGTCATGGCATGCCAAAGGGCCAATGTCATCTTGGCACCTTGGGGTCCCGCACTAATCCCCGCCCTTCCTTCCTTTGAACACTCCAAATCTCGCCTTAAGGTGTCCAAATGGCCCTTTGGCGCTCTTTGATCATCCGCCAAAACGGATTAACGGCACTCTCGAGGGTGAGGGGCCATGCCATGCAAATGCATTCCCTCGTCCGTCCCCTTTTGTCACTTTGACTCTTCCGCCCCGCCGACCCTAAAAGTCCCCTCCAATTGTTTTCGGCACCCAAAGGTCCTTTCTCCAAGGAGATCATCTCCTTCCCTACAAATGCAAATGCACTTTGGGGGATCGGCCAGGGCTCGCGGGCATATGCAAATGTCCATCCATCTCGGCCCCAATTGACTCCTCCGAGAAATGGATGGAAGGATGTGGATTTGGGTGGGTGGATGACCGGTCCTTGTCACTTTCATCCCTTTTATCTTCGTCACCATCTCTCTCTTCTGTGTTGATGGTACCTTTGGCCCAAATTTGACCACAATGACCACAGTACCTAGATGTGTATCGCGCGGAACAAAAACATAAGGGACGGGGTCAACTTGGATACAATAATCAGGATCGGAATCATAAGAACTGAACAGTGATCGGAATCGGAGAAAAGTGATCAATGAATTTGTTGAATCAGCAGAAACAATGATCAAGAATTTATGAAGGATAGGAATCGTGATTTGGGCCAGACCTGGCCATCGATCAGATCATTATCGTTTCTCTGTTAACCCATTCCCTACCCGTTCCTCTCCTATACTAGGCCATCAAACAGTGAACAAATGGAGGATTGAGAGGTTCGGAAGGATGGATGGCACATTCTGTCCTCATCCTCCTTTCCTTCCTCATCCTTCCTCCTTTCTATCCTTCTTCCCTGTCCCTGTTTGTCCTCATCAAATCCATCTTTGGGGAAGGATGAGGAGGCAAACAAAATGCGCGGGATGGTCATCTTCAGGCAGCAGGAGAGATAAATCTTTTATTGGATTAGACAGGGGCACCCATAGGGGAGGAGGGAGGAGGAGGAGAGGGACACCACCATCTGTCACAAGGAGAAGGAAGAGGAAGGAGGAGGAAGACCTTAATTGGGGCATTTTGGAAGGGATGAATAATGGGAAGAAGGGGAGGAGGGAAGATCATCCCGACCCTGGTACGAGATGGATAGTACACTTCCGAACCCGAGAGAAGGCACACCAATTGACGCCAGGTGGAGGAAGGCCATGGGTCAGAAGGCGAGAATGAATCGAGAAAAGAAAGATGAATAAGTGGAAGAGAAGAGATGAAGAAGGGGAGGATGAAGTTGAAGAATGCGGAGAGGAAGACAAAGAACCGAAGGGATAATGAGAATTGGGATGAAGCTGGGAGAAGAGGGTGAAAAAGGACACATCCAGAAGAGAATTAAGATGAGAGGAGGGGTGAGAGAAGAGTTTGGATGAAAGTGGAAGTGTAATTTGGCAGGGAATTGGGGAGAGGTGAGCTGGATGGATTCGTGGAATCGAGTCGGTGCAATGTGTTAAATTGGTGTGATCGACCATGATGATGGTGGCCAATTCCTCCCCTCCCCCCACACTTTCCACTCTTCTCCCCTTTCATCCGTCATCCCTTTCCGATCACTTCAATTTCCATTTGTTCAACTCTCCCTCCCCCCCCCCCCAATCGGTGTGGCCATCGCATTTTTGTGTCCAAACCGACAAAAAGACAGGAAGTGTGTTGATCAAAGGGATGGGCGTGGGAAAGTGATTTTGAAGAGCGATCTTTTCCACTACTATTGTGTAGTAGCTACCCGGTTTAAGTGGATAGCGCTGTGGGGCAGGATAACAAAATATAAGAACACAGGAAAAATAGATCGACGACTTGCCTAACTGGTTTACGAGACCCTGTAATCACTAGTCTACTAAACTAGTAAAAGATGTTAAAAACGTTAAAAAACCATTCGGTATCCATTGGATAAGGTTAATGAGATAAGGGTCATCATTGTACCATCGGGAGCAAACAATTCCATGATTCGCGATAACACCTTGGATTAGGGGAGAGGAGAGGGGGTTGAGTTGGCCAATTGGATTTGTCCTTTTCTCCTCTTCAAGAGTGCCTAATTATGCATTGGGGAACCAAAATTTGGGGAGGGACAGGAAGAGGGAAGGGAGAGGAGAAGGGTGCCATTTTCGGGGGAAGTACAATGAACGGAACGGGGGGGGGGGGTGTCCGCGCAACTTTGGCGCAAACAATGGGCATAGTGGACATGGCAAGAAAATTGCTGGGGCCATCCATCCTTGCCGGATGATGGTGTTGGATTGCATGGATGTCGAGGAGGAGGAGGAAGTCAAGACCCTTGGGCCCCTGACTGTGACCTCCACACAGTGACCATTTTTGCTAATTGACCCAACCCCCCGGGGGATGGATGACTGCTGACCTTTGTGGCGACAGTTGTGTGTTGTCCTTACCCCTGCTTCCCCACTCCCTTCAATCACCCAATTACGGTAATTTTGAGTGAGCAACGAATGTGGAAATTGGTACAATTTTTGAGACGATAGAATGAATGGATGCGGAAAATTTTGCCTAAAATACCCTGATGAGGATTTCGAAAGCTCGATAGCTTCGGCTGTGAATCGCTGAATTAAGAATTCCTATTCCTAGCAATGCTGGGTTTTGCTTGTCGGCAATCTCAAAGGGATCCCCGGAATCTGGTGTAAATGTAAATGGAAGGGGGAGGGGTGCCATGATTGCCGAAGTCGTAAAGTTGCTGGCACGGGGAATGTCGGCACAACTTTGAGGGACAACTTTGGCAGCTGTGGGCATGGTCGGCCGGTTGCACAATCCGCGCGACCAATCATGGCCTTCGCACACAAAATCGCGCAACTCCTCCCTCCCTTCCTTCCCTCTTCCTCTTCATCCTTCCGCACCTGTCGCCACTTTTCTGATTTCGAAGGACAATCTTCCGGAATTTTCAATGGAGGGGGTCTATGCGCCACTATTAAAGCCCAAAAATGGTAATGGGAGGGATGAAGAAAGCGGATTGGGAACGGAAGAACCAAGGCGGATGGTGAAGAAAGGAGGAGGAAAAGCGGATGATTGTTGTTCTGTGGAAGAGGTGGGTTTAACCTCAATCCTCCCTCCTTCCTCCCTCGCATCCGCTTTCTTTCTTTGAAATTTGAAAGCAAAATGATGAAAAACCATTTGATGAAGAACCAAAAATGGAAGATATGAAGAGGAAGAAGGCATGAGGTTGTACTTGGTTTTCAGGAGCGATACCGGTTCCGATACCGATTCCGACTCCGGAATTTCTGGGACGATACTGGCTCCGAATCGGAAAGTTCCGGAATGATACCGGTTCCGACACTCTAAACATCAAATCCCTGTTGAAGTGTGCTCTCATTTCACTCATTTCTCTTCTTCCTCCTCCTTCTTCTTCGTCCATCAACCTTTATGTGTGCGTTCGCCTTCCATTTTGGCCATTATGTATTCAGTCGGGATGCGCAGGATAAAGAGGTGACTGACCGGCCCATACGGGACGATCATCCGGGCGTGCATTAATGATGAATGAAGATGGAAGAAAAGGAAGCGGATGGGTGTATCATTATTCCCTTCTTCTCTTTGTCATGCGGAAGGGAGCGCTTTACATCATGGAACGGGGGGGGGGGGGGGGGGGGGGGGNCTTCAGCCCCTCCTCCTTCCCCACAATTGTGTCAATTGTATTTTGGATGGGGCGAAGGATTTGTATAATCTGCTTTTAGGATGGATGAAGGATGGAGCACAGGGCAGGTGTGAATTGAATTGACGGGGAAGAGGATGGATGGAAGGAATAGAAAGGAAGAAATTATTCGGATGAAGAAGACAACCTAAAGGAAGATATGTAGGGGTAGAAGCCAATTCATTGGACTCTGGATGATCGAGATCGGTAGAGTCCCACCAGCGGATGAACAATCAACTTCCCCATCTTGATCATTTCTCTATTCACAGTTTTATTTCAATTCGATAAATTTTCGGTCTCTTGAGAAAAGAAGAAAATTTTGCTATTAGTAAAATTCTTTCCCGGAAGAAGTTGGTCATCCATTTCTTTACTCATCATATCTTCCTTCCACCGACCGTACTCTTCCTTTCTTCTCCTTCCTCCACCTCCTTCCTTCCTGTGGAGCTTTTGGCACATCTCTCTCTCTCTCTCTCTCTCTCTCTCTCTCACAGAGGAAGTTTCCTCTCCGTCCTCCTCAACTTTCGTGTTGAAACACACGGCTGATTGGTACTATACAGGGTGAAGAGGAAGAGAAGAATGAAAGTGCACTTCCCACTTCTCCTCCTGCTAAGCTGGACATTTCCCAGGGGGCACAACACACGGTCCAATGGCTCCTCCTCACCAATCCTTTCCTGTCAAAATCTGGGGCCAAGAAGTTAATTTGGGGCCATTGTCCTGACCCCCGGGGACTCCAATTTGGCCATATTCTGTGAGGAAGGAAGGGGGAAAAGGGAGGATGCCCTTTGGGGAGGGGAAGATTGGTGGCCAAATGCAAATTGGAGGAACCGCGGGAAGAAGTTGGTGAGGAAGATAGATCGAAAATGATGATGATGATGATGGGTGCCAAAGTCCTCTCGGGGGATTTGGCCGGGGGATCAGGATGGTGCAAAAATTGGGTTGGTTTTGAAGGGATTTGGTGGTGGCGAATGGCGATGATGAGCCAAATTGTCCCATCTCCCAAAGGAGCCATAATGGTCGGCGGAGGGAAGGAAGATATGATGAGTAAAGAAATGGATGACCAACTTCTTCCGGGAAAGAATTTTACTAATAGCAAAATTTTCTTCTTTTCTCAAGAGACCGAAAATTTATCGAATTGAAATAAAACTGTGAATAGAGAAATGATCAAGATGGGGAAGTTGATTGTTCATCCGCTGGTGGGACTCTACCGATCTCGATCATCCAGAGTCCAATGAATTGGCTTCTACCCCTACATATCTTCCTTTAGGTTGTCTTCTTCATCCGAATAATTTCTTCCTTTCTATTCCTTCCATCCATCCTCTTCCCCGTCAATTCAATTCACACCTGCCCTGTGCTCCATCCTTCATCCATCCTAAAAGCAGATTATACAAATCCTTCGCCCCATCCAAAATACAATTGACACAATTGTGGGGAAGGAGGAGGGGCTGAAGAGGTAATCGAATTAAGGAAAAAAAGAAAGATGAAGAAAAAAGAAACAATCTCATCGTCAGTGTCACTTATCTGTGGACGATGAGGGAAAAAGGTTTTTAGGATAGTATGATCCAATGATCAGTGATCAACTCGGCTATCAAATGTGTAATTATTTGCGATGATTGGCCATCGTTTCGGCCAATTTTGGCGCTTCAATGGTTTCGGTTCCTTCCGGGGTGTCGGCCTTCTTTGACCTTCTTCCTCCGCTTCCCTTCCTCATCCGTCGGCGGATGATCCAATTTCTGTGCTTATGCAACCTTCTTCCTCCTCCTCCTCCTCCTCTCCCCATCCTTTCTCCCTTCTTCATTTGGCCATGCAAATATTGCCCATCCCTTCCTTCCCTTCCCTTCCCCTCCATCCTCCAATTATGTGTGTGTCCTCATCCCTTTTATATTCCTTTTGGCCGCTAAAGTGAGGGTGAAGGGACGGCAATTTTGGGGACAAAATGAAAGAGAAGGGAGGGGGATGAGGATGAGGATGAGACCACTTTTCGCGCATTTATCCGAGCGGAAAAGGGCCAAAAGAAACGGAAAATGAACAGCAGGAAGAGGAGGGGAATAAAGGAAGATGGGAAAAGCGGATGAGGGCAATGAAAATTCCTTTTTGTTATTTAAATTATTAACCCGTTCGGGACTGACACTTATTTGCCTCTAAATCTGGGTATGAACATACATATGAAAAGTTCATTTTTATTTGTTTTTCGTCTCCGAACCCTCAGGATTTGTTCTTTAGGAACTGCAGCATCAGCGAGTCCATCTCCCAAAGGTCGAAGAACTGGACAATGTGGTGACTCTCCACAAAAGTGTTGGCCGTCTCCTTCAACAGGGCGTAATTTACGATCTTGATAGTCTTAGTTTAGACCTTTCTATTAATTCCCTTAGTTGATCCCCTCTCTCTTTCCGTTAATGTGCAAATATCACCTTTACCAAGTTATCCATTCAAATTTGCTAACTCCAAAATCCCCTGTGGGCCATACCAAAAACTCACAATGATTGGCGACAACAGCAATAACAAATTGCCGAATCGTTCCGCAAGTGCCATTTGGTCGTGTCGAAACTCCGATTTTGTGGCATAATGACTGTGCAGGGAACGGCAGAGGGAACCCAACTCGGCACTGAGCAATGCTCGCCCGTTGGGAGAGATGTCCGGAAGAGCTGTGAGGGTAGGAGGAGGATGGATGGATGAAGAATAGGAAGGGATGATAGTGAACAGGATGGATGTACATAAACTCACTCATCTGCAACGACACAATAGCCTTAAGCGCAACGAACTCGTCAAAGTCCAGGGCCATCAACACCATCGGCGCAACAATGTTACACATCAGGGGGACCAACAGGGGCCAATAGATGCTGAAATTTCAACCATCATCATCTTGGTAGGCTAACCATGGTAATGGTCATTTTACCCATCCTTTCCATGCTTAAGATGGTATACCATCACCATATACATACATATCTGTCTATGTTTTCCTTAAATGTGGGCCCATCTCTGTTACCTCATCTTGGTGTTCCTCGAGATCTCCGGCTCGTCCTCCCACCCTTCGTCCTGTTTGGCGGACACATAACCCCCGTTGGGCAGCACAAATTTGCTGAGGTCGCCGAGCTGAATGGTCAGGAAGCACGGGTCCAGAATGGTGTGGTAAAGCACACACTTGCGCAGAAGAGTGATCTGGATGGGACGGGGGTGAGTGGCCAAAATAATAATGGTACCGATCGGTCAGTGTACGACACTGATCAATGATCATTTCCCCGTTAACCATCCACCTGATCCTCGATGCTGATCAGCCCGTAACCGGGCCATACCCGCAACCACTCGTAGACCAATAAAATGTGTGTACGGATAGAGCGACGGAACTCCTCGAAGCGCAACGGACGGAGATCTTCCCGAGAAAATGGCTAAAACATGTCGGATCAGATCAGAACCGAACCAGCTGGTAGAGCACGATCGAAAATCGGATCAAATGATCATAACGAAGTGAGTGATCTGTGCTTATCCTTACACAGGTTTTGCTGGTCCCCAGAAGACTGGCCACCGGCCTCTCGCAGAACAAGATCCGTCTCCGTTCCGCAATTCGCATCTCTTCCTCAATAAACAGCGCCAACAAGTCCCATTTCGGGGGTGGTGGCGCTGATCTGATCGGAGATGGTTTTTGAGTTTGTTGCTGATCAGCAGCAGAAGAGGAGGAGGGGGAGGAAGAGGTTGTCGAAGGGCCGGCGGACGAGTTGGACGGAGCAAGCTTACGAGGAGGATCAGCAGCAGTAGCAGCAGCAGAAGAGGGATCCGAGTGGGTCTGTTTGATCAGCTGATCAGAGGGGGGGGGACATGTCTGCTAACCGATCATTGATCACCCACCCCCATTGTTCCGCTGGCGAATCGTTTGTTCCTGCGCAGTCCGGAGGCCGTGAAATAGGCACGGCCCTTGCGCGGATGATCGCTCGCTTCTTTGCTAACGCGCACCGCTGAAGGATGAAAGATAGATAACGGTTCAACTTTTTTTGGAAATTACATTTAACCCTTTTTTGATCAGTCATATCACAATAATCATTTCGGATTTTCTTACTCTTCCCATCTCAACTCGATCCATACATACTACATTTTCAATAATAAAAATCCTGAAAATTGTCCTCTCACCGTTCTTTTCCATCCCTACCGCCATCGTAAACGAGTTGGCTGTACGAGACGTGTCGTGAAAAAGACGATTTTTTATAATAAAATTACAGATACTCGAAACACCTAACTTAAAAACTTTTAATTCCTCAATTTTTACTCGATTTGAATAGTTCGAAAACTAAGTCACAAGAACTTATAACAAGCCGGGTTAACATGCATGCCCGAATTTCTATTCTAATACCATATCCAACATCCCTCCCTCCCTCTCTCCTCCCTCACTCACTCAGCCCATTCGCTCTCCTCGCGAGATTGGATCCACCTGTGCCCATTGGTCCTTCCTCTTCTCTTCCTCTTTCACCTTTTCCTCCTCCTCTTCTTCCTCCTCCTTCTTTA
>LDKF01000143.1:10609-22556 GCA_001026735.1 Rotylenchulus reniformis | reverse complement strand
CTTTTCCTGGTTACTCCGCTGATATGTATGCTTTATGAGAACGTAGTCGCAAAATGCAGAGATAAATTTGTTGAAAAATACGAAAATGTTTATAATAAAATTTTAGTTAATATGGAATGAAAAATTTAGCAATTTTAAGAGTACTTTTTCGACCCTAAAATCTTTAATTTTACACCAACTTACATATTTGGGTACTCGAGACCTGGGAACCCTGCGTAATAGGTATATGCAAACATTGATTGATGATAATAAAAGATAATTTAGAAATTTAGGTTTGGACAAGCGGAATCGAATAGGAAACGATTAGCTTAATATTGATTTAATTACAGAAAAAGAACCTAAAATGAATCCGTTTTTAATTAATATTTATTTGTAAAATTACTTAATCAAAAACTCGGAATACCTTTCCTATTCTCAAATTGCTAACCGACTTGTCCAACCCCTTTGTTGACAGTGTACATGATACCAAGATAAATGAATGGTGCATCCCTTCCCTCTCCTCTGTACTATTTCGATCTTCTTGTCGCGTATCTTCTCTTCGTGGTCCGTCGCCGCTTGGATCCTTGTCGGTTCGTGAACCTGTTCGAGTACCTTTTGTTGTTGTGGTCCCCGATTTTGCGCTTCCGGAACCCGCGCTCCTTCTTCTTCTCCAGCGCCACATATTCAATCTTCTCCACCTTCAAAGGGGCAGTCAAAAGCACAAACTCGTCCTTGCCGTGGCGAACATCGCCTTAAAGGGGAAGAAGAGAAGGGTTAAAATTGATCAGATCAAGGCCAAAAAGGAACGATCGACCAAATCAAATCATAGGGGCATTGAGGGAAGTTCAAGAAGGCCATTAGACTAGATCAAAACATAGGATCGAATCCCTGGGAAGATTCGATCGATCAACTCAGGGTTCGAGAGAGGGATTAATCGATCAGATCAGGCCAAAGGGGGGGGGCTAGATCAAGTTCAAGGAGGATAAATAGACTAAATTAAAGTTACAAGTTGGGATTATAAGGGTTCGATAAGGAGTTCGTTTCGATCAAGTTCAAGATGAGAGCCATGTGAGTTCATACCATCCCGAGCTATAATCAGCGTAGAAAAGCCAGAGAATTCCAACTTTTATTTTAACTCCTCAATTTTATGACGCGAAAGCACGTTGTGTTAAAACATATTATTGTCTAATTTCTTTTCTCTGCTCACTCGCTTTTCCTATAGCAGTTTATAATAAGGTATTCGCTTCGTAAAATTGAGAATTCAAAGCGTTTCTCCCGGTGCTCAATTTTTATTCTAATAGCAATCGCTACCGCTCGGAGTTTCGAATGGTCTGAGTTTCGAATGATCTGAGTTTCGAAAAAGCTAAAAATTGTCCGAGTTCCGAAAAACCACGACTCACCCTTCCGCACCACCTTCCGCATCGCTTCACTCTTCCGCACCACCTTCCGCATCGTCTCCTCACCCTTCCGCACCACCTTCCGCATCGCCTCTTCACTCTTCCGTATGCATTCCTTCCGGCGTTGCATTCGCATCTTCTGCTGGTCACCTTCCGCTCCTACCTTCCGGTAGAAGGGCTTTGGAACATAAGAGGAATGGTCTAGGAAGGACGTGGAAGAGCTCTGGAAGGTAAGCGGTAGTGTCTGGGAAGGACACGGAAGGCTGAGGAGGCGATGCGGGATGTGGTGTGGAAGAGTGAAGCGATGCGGAAGGTGGTGCGGAAGAGTGAGTCGCGGTTTTTCGGAACTCGGACAATTTTTAGCTTTTTCGAAACTCAGATCATTCGAAACTCAGCCATTCGAAACTCAGATAGGTAGCCATAGCAATTATATAGATTAGGTATGTAGTGAGTGAGGACCCAGTCCACAGATATACCTAGTCCCATAGTTCACCCAGTTTACCATCGAGCTCATGGAACGAGGTGTGGTACACAATCTCCGGCTCCATCTCCCGGTCGGCGCTGTTGTGCTTGCAGTCGATGTGGATGAAGAACTCGTTGGCCAGGGTGGGGAAGAAGTTGGCCTCCACCACATAGGCAAACTCGCTGAGGTCGAAGCCGGACTGCTTGGCATGCTTGTCCACACGCATGTGATTACCTTAAATTGCCAAAAAATGAACAAAAATCCCTATTAATATCCTTTAATTGGGTTGGGGGTCGTAATTTGGTCAAATACATTTTAAGCTTTGAATCAAAAAATACGAACAAAATATCATTAAACTGACCCTCTGATTTTGGCCAAAAAATATGGCCCAATTTTCTTTACGAATATATGCTAGATCCAAAAAAAGTGTTGTCGACCTTTCTTGATCGCCGTCAAATCATAAAAATCCAAATCCCTTGATTCCACCCCTTTACCGGCTTTGTCCTTGAACACCAGCCATGGAACGTCGTTTTGGCCCTCCGGCGGTCTCTCGGCCAGCATCGCGCACTGGCCCTCCGTGTCCCCGTCCTCCCTCCGCTTGATCTGGAACTGCAACTTGTGGGCCACGGCCTCCGAGATGTCGAACTTCTCGAAGGACAACGAGTCCTTGTCCGCGTACAGGAAAAGGATCTCGCGGTGTTTGTTGTAGTGGCGCAGACACTCCAGCACGTCCACCGTGTACACCCGGTACAGCCCCTCGTTCAGGTCCTTCCGATTCATCGCCTGATCAGGGATGAGGGGTTCGTATTGATTAATCGGATTCAGATTTTTGGGACCAGCAGCAGGGGGGTGGTCGATACTCCTTCCCCCGGGACCCCTTCGCAAAAGACTGGGGGTATCTGCAAAAGAAATAGGGCCATCTTTCTATCATCAGAAACTTTTTAAATCGCATGAATTACCGTATTAACCTCTAGTACTGTAAGTCCGCCAGAGGGGGTTTATTAGAGAGGGAGGAGTTATTGGGGGGAGGGGTATAGAAATCCCTTAAAGCTTTACCTAATTTTTTAAAACAATTTTACGCAATATAAATTTTTACATAAGTTGCTCTCATTGTTCTTTTCTATTTAACATAGGAAGAAATCGCTTCGAAAAACTATAGGCTCAAATGAAGAAGCCAGATTTCCACATTTTTCTAACGCGGATTTTAATATGGTATTGAAAATTGTAAGTTTTCTTGGTCTAAATTTTGAATTCTCTGGCGACCTCTATCGGAACCTCTTTTAAAGTATAATTCAACTAAAATACGACAAAAATTTTCTAATTATGTGGAGTTAAATCCCGTTTCGGCATCCATGAATTATCTCCTGCTCCAGTTTATAACTATGTGTTAATTACCACAATGATGTTGAGTTTCCCGTAGTCCTTGTCCATCCGGCGCTTCCGTTCAGGGTCCAGTCCGTACCCGTTGCGGATAGTGATACGGAATTCTCCGGTGTCCAGGTTGTGGTCGATCTCCGCTTTGACCCTCTATGAGCAACAAAATGTAATGCTTACAGAAAAGATATCATAGTAGCTGTTCTAACCCTACCTATACAACACCCTTCCCCTTACTGCGATTTCTCGCTAACCTTGTGCACGTTGTGCTCATGGTCGCTGGTGTACTCCAACTGCAGATACGGACACTCCTTACAGTCCTCCGTGTCCATGACCACTTGGGGCACATGTTGGTTGTCCAGCTTCAGCACCACTCCGTAGATGTGCTGAACAACAAAGCAACCGAATCAAGCAGTACATCCACTATGGGATTGGCCACTCACATAGGCGAACATGTAGGGGCCGTAGTCCATGTAGTGCAGGTGCAGGATCCTCCGGTGCCTTTCCATCTTCGGCCGCTTCTTCAGCCCGTGGAATTCGTCGTGTTCCGGGTGGTCCGGCAGTGCCGCTTTGTACAGCACGGCGATGTCTTCCACAAAGCCTTCAGTGTGGTCCTCATCTTTACCCTCAAAAGTTTAGTTTTTTAACCCGCATAGCATTAGTATGTACAATTGACGAAAGTATCCCTTGGTAACGTTTTTATAGGTCCAACTTCGCGATATTGTGTATTGGAACTTTGTTCCTCATGGTCCCGCTCTTACATAGAGTATCTCCACTCGGCCCTTGTAGTCACCGTACACTTCGATCTCGAAGAATCCGTTGCCATTGCACAACACTTCATAGTGATCCAATTCTGAATCCAATCATTCTTGATAAAATTCCTCTGTGGAGCACCCCAAGATCAACCTTTGCCGTTCTGCATCAGTTTGATGAATGGCTCCTCAATGATCAGACCCTCGTCGTCCCAAACGACCCCTGGCAAAGAAAACAAAGTCAATCATTTTGGAACTTATCTGATCAATGGAACTGTTTTTTGTTTCCTACTCTAACCAACAATCCTTGTCCCGTGCCGTTTTTCATTTTATACCGTACATCTTCTTCTTCTAAACCCTTGGTGATTTTTTACTCATAATCCTCGGTAAACCCGTTTTAAACAGTTTCTTTTGGTTACCGTAACCCACCGTTCATACTTTCTGTACTCTTCCCCGTTAAGATCCCATTCTACCGTATCCCATACCTTATCCTACCCTTTCTACCTTGGATGATGCCCTTTGGCTCCGGATGGTGCTTCTTGCCCGCCTTGTCCCGGGCCTCTTTCAGCCTTTTCCGGCCCTCGCCCATCTGGCCCAGCCGGTGTTCGTGCAGCTCCTGTTCGTGGTTGTCCATGTTGTGTCTCCAGGATCTGCAAATAAGGTTCAGAGATCCGAAAATGGCGCAAGTCGCGCATTTTCTGCCACAGCACACCATACTTGTGGCAGTAACTCTTACCCCAACCCCTTCCCCCAACCCACTCTTTCTCATCCTCCTCATCTTCCGCCAACTCTTCCGCCTCCTCATCATCCAACTCCTCCTCGTCCTCTTCATCATCATCCTCTTCCGCCTCCCTGACATCCGCGGTCCGGCGCCGTCGCTTCCGTCTCCGCTCCAGTGCCGCGTGCCTTTCCCCAATGCTCTCATACTCGCGGGCACGCCCCTTGGTAATGTCCAGGGCGTAGTGTTTGTTGTAGTTGACATCCTTCAACGTGAATGTATGCTTGACATCCTGGAATTGGAACATCGATGTTCAACTTTTGTAAAGGATTGAAAGTTTATGGATTCGGTATTAGCGAGGATCCCAACTCGGGTTTCTGATACCCGACGCCGACCGGGTCTTGTACCGAACGATACACAATACCGATCAGATAAGGCATGGTGTCGAATATTCGATTGGTGAGTTATCTGTGGTTCAAGCATTCACGATTTAGAGCTCTCGGATTCGAGAATTTTTTGAATTCGTTGTACTTATTAACAGCTTCAAGATCAATGATCCGAGTTCGAAGAATTTGCGATTCGTACTTGATGATTCGGGGTTCAATGTACACAAATCCGGGGATATGTCCTGTCCCTTCGTGTCCACTTTTCACAATTTTCATGGATTTGCTTTTGTCCCTCACCTTCTCCGCCAGGTTATGTGAGTCGGTGCTGAACACCTCCAGGTGCAGCTTGTCGATGGACTTCTTCTCCGGGTCCTCCTTGCGCTCGGGCCCCTTGAATTTGAATGTCATGGTGAAGTGCCTTTCGCCGGAACTTTTCCCCCAGGTGACTGTCGGTTTCTCCAGCGGTTGCTCTTCGTCCAGCACTTCCGCTTCCACCTCGTACTCCTTCACCTCATAATCCTCCCAAATTTGGCCGTGCAAAATCACCGATGCCCTTTTGTCTGATGGGAGGGAAGTGATCCAGGGAGGAGGTTAGAGAGAGAAACTGATCAAGAGTGATCAGAGCAGTGATCCCGGAGGGAAATGAAACTCGAATGATCCGAATGCGAAAATTGAATTGTCCCATCAGGGATGGAGTCGATCGCCGATGAAAAAAATCGAAAATTGAAATTTCGAGGGTTCTAAAAAATCGAAAACCGAAATTTCGATGCCAAATTAGACGAAAATCGAAATTCGAAAATCGACTCCATCCCTGGTCCCCATGGTTGTGCCCGATCAGTTATTACACTCAACTAGTCCGACCGCTTTGATCGATTAGCATCCTTTCAGTTGATAATGAGTTCTTGATCAGATTTTTTGGCCTGTTCTGATCCCTCTCTCTGCCGATCGGTGATCATGATCCTCCAATTTACCTTCCTTGTAGATCCGTAATCCTCGTGAAAACTTCACTATTATCATCAATAGAATTGAGGAGAACAGTGCCAACTTGGCCCGGCACATCCCTCGAGGACCATGCACAGTTGCGGAACTGTTTATTGGAGAACACGGTCAGAGATGGATGGATTGGCACAAATCGACAAATTATTTTATTGGGAAATAAAATAAAATAAAAAATCAATTTTATGAATAGGAAAGTGAATTGGTTGGGAAGGGGGAGAAGAGGGGGAAGAAGTGCCAAGGAAGAGAATCATGGGATGGGCGGATGTTGTGGGAGGGGAGGATGGAAAGTATTTATGGCGAAGAAAGTCAGAAGGAAAGGACAAAAAGGCGGCTGATCAGGGAGGAGGGGAAGGGACACTGATCGGGTGATCGGAAGTTGTTTTAGGGGAGATTGGAAAGGATATGCACAATACATTGAAGTGGGAGGAGTTCAGGACAGATCAGCTGGAGAGGATCTGATCTGTTTGTAAGAAAAATGGAAATGGTTGAAATGGCCAAAAAATGGAGAGAAATAAGCTCAGATTAGGTATTTGCCCAGTGAGATAAAGAAAAATATACTGACATGAGATATGCGCAATCAAAATGATTTGCTTTTTACATGAGTACCATTTCCAGCCATTACAATCTACAAATTGATGGATGGATCCATCCAAATTTGGGCCCTGCTATTGAAAGAACTGATCCTTTTTGGGCCTGCTCAAATGCGATCAAAATATACGTATGTACTAAGTCTTTTGCAAATTTCGCAAAAATTGGTCCAAAAATCGCGCCGACGATGCCCAAATTAATCTTTATCCCGCTACAATTGATCATCATCGCCATTAAAGTCCGTCATTGAACACAATCTCTTGCTGGACATTTTTGCCCTTGTTCCTTTTTCCCATGAGCTTCACAGAATCCACAGAATTGCGCTCTGAGAGAGAATTTTTGCAAAGAATTCTATGAATCTAGAAATGTCACATATGTTTTATTTTTTGAAGCCAATTTTAAACGCAACATGCCACATGCCTTTCTTATGGGACACTTCGAGTTCCTTCAGCTCATCAGAGAGGATCTTGGGATAATTCCGAGAGTCAAATTAGCGCCTTTTGTTTGGGCCCTTCGATTCTTTGAGCGGGTTTGGGCCCCCATTCACAATGGAGAAATGCCGTCATCCATCAACAGTCAAACATCCTCGGGTAGAAGAAGTCGCACTTGTTCGACCCTCGACCCCGATTAATTTCATCAATTCTTAAATCATCTCTTATTACCTAAGTTTTTTTCCCTTTTTATTAAATTATTTTGGATTTCCCTACCCATGGGAACCAAAATTTTCAAAATTTTCATTTCTTCGCCCAAATTTCTTTTCTAAAATTAAAGTGCCATTGGAGTGGAGTTTGCCCAAATCCCCTGCCATCCATCCATCATCTTCTTCCCCATCTCTAATCCTCTGCTTCCCTCTCTCAACTCTCCGGGTTTCCGTCCGGAATGTTCCTGCCGCGTCCTTCAATGACCGGACTGATGAGTTCGGTGCCGGGCGAAGCGCGCAAGAGCCGGCGCGCCCTGGTGCTGCTCGGCGCCATGTTGGCCTACCTGACCGCGGGCGCACTTGTGTTCAGCGGGTTGGAGTACGAACAGGTCGGAATTTTCAAAGGAAATGGCTGGAAAACCGAATCGTAAAGAAGCAGAAAATCCAGCCTCGGTATTGGGAAAATCAAACTACGGAAACTTGAAAAAATGAACCTTAATCAGAATTTGGATTTGGAAAATGAAAATTTCACTAGGAATGCCCTAAATGAAAAACATGTCCGATTCCATCGATTGCGCTCACTAAACATTTCCTGAAATCGACACCAACCCTAACTTCGATTAACCTATCTTAATCCTCTCTGATTTTTCTCAGGATATGGCCGCTCGGGCGGAGATTGTGCAAACGCGTCAGCGCATGCAGCAGAAGTACAACTTCACCGCAAAGTGGGTGACCCAAGGATGTAACGTAGCATATACTGTACATATCTGTAATCTCTGCTCCCATAGAAGCTAATTGTACTATAAAGGTTCTTAATCAGTTCTTTGATAATATTATAGCCGAATTACCATAAGTATGCTTGGAATCTACCGTAGTTTTGGTACATACTACATTATTTACATACCCATTTACCCTCATCCACAGGGACTTCGCCCTGCTCGAGCATGTTGTGGTCCAGTCCATTCCCTACGGCGCCGGCTATCAATGGCAATTCCTCGGCTCGCTGTACTTCTGCACTGTGGTCCGAACCCGAAATATCCAAAAAACCAAACTTCCCCAAGGTGATCACCACCATCGGGTACGGTCACTCGACTCCGACCACCGCCGGCGGCAAAATGTTCTGCATGCTGTACGCCCTGGGCGGCATCCCCCTGGGACTGGTCATGTTCCAGTCCGTCGGCGAACGCATCAACCATTGCATAGGGTGGGCAACCGGGTCTGGATTCAGGTTTAAGTCTGTTCGACGGGTGGGGAAACTCTAGGAAAAATCCGATTAGTCTGGAAAATTTAAATATTCACAGGTCTAGAGCTGGTTAGGTCATAAAAATTAGGGCCAAATCTTCTGATTAAGGACGAGGAAAGTATCAAAGAAACCACTCAACTCAGAAATGGACTCACAATACAATTTGATCCACGATTTATCCTAGGAGTTCAACTTCAGAATTTCGGCCCGGATATCTTGACTTTTCCCATCAAAGGTTGTCCCTGGCTCACATTGGTCGATGGCTGAAACAGCGACGGTTTGTTCTTTGTCCGAACTCAGACCACTTGATCTGATCATTTTTTGTCAGATCACCCTTTCCTTTGTAGTTACACTGACGTGTTGGACCAGGTGAAGTCGCGCCATCTGTTGTGCGTGTCCTTCGCCATCGGCGCCATCACCATCTCCGTGGCAAGTGAGTGATCTGCTGGAATCTGATCTATAAATTGGCCGGATGGGCATACCCGAAGGCCTAAAATGATAAGATTATCGGTACTGATTTTTCGAATGATCTATGGCCAATTCTTTTTTATCCTCTAATAGGTCAATGACAGGGTTTATCCTATATCGATTGGCCCAATCGGGTTTTCTGGTCTGATCAGGCCATGGAGATCATGACCAAAATACCCAAATTTCTCACACAGCCGGTGTGTTCCGTCAGCGCGAACAGTGGTCTCTGTTCGATTCGGCCTATTACTGCATGATCACGCGTAAGTGATCAGAAGCAATGATCTAAGATCCTTGGACTTTGATCACTACAGTGTCCACCATCGGCTTCGGGGATTTTGTGCCTGCCCAGAGTAATGGCCGGTTGCACACCGACCCGGGATATGTGGTGGGTACGGGAATATTTCAACCATGCTTGATTCAAGCACATTTGGTACGAAAAATCCAATTCAAAAATTCTATAATTGGAATCCTAAATTTTAAAAAACTAAGCTTTGGAGCTTTACATTCCCTTAAAGCTGTTCACCCTGTTCTTCATTCTTTTCGGGCTGGCCATCTTCTCCGCCTGCATCAACCTGCTGATCCTGGAGTGCATGGCCTACAATGCAGGTATGTACATTTGACCTTAAAACTGTCAAACCCAATTTTTGCAACCAAAATTCTTTAAACACAATTTTTTTTTCATTTTTAGACATGGTGACCGCGCGAAGCCGTCTGAAGCGGATGATCTCGGTCCGGATGACCACCTCCTTCCGGATTGTCACCGGAACAACCGGAGGCGGAAGCGGACTTCCGCCGACCACCGCAATTCCACAACAGATGCAGACGCACCGTCGGGGGCTGATACGTCGCGGGCGCGCAATCCGACGCAAAAGCGCCGAAGCAGCCGGAGGACGACGCAAGACCGGCGTAGTGGTGTAAGCGGACCGATCAGTGGGGTCATAGATTATTGAAACTGTGTTCGGGTGATCGAAAGACGGTTTTGAAAGGGTTTTCATAGGGGGGGGCTAAAACTCCAAATTTGGTTTTTTCCTCTCACAGCGAATGCATTGACGGCGAGGCGAGCAGAGGCGGCAGTCGCCGTCGGCACCGCCACAGTCGCAAGGGCCACCACCAGCGACAACGGCGCCGGCACTCTCCAGTATCGCTGTGTTTCCCTTTGCGCGAGTTGTTCAAGCGTCGCTGGTCGCTGCCAACGCGGCAGTTCGTGGTGCGCCGCATGCCCACCGCGTACATTGAGCATCTGGTGAACACCTCCTCAGGGCTTCCGGATCCGGAAGGGAACGATCAAAGTGATCAACAGTTGCAAAACGGATCGATACATGATCGATATTCTTACCGATTGTGATCAGGGTTAATTTAATGCGCTGTCGATATTCGAATATTCACGATTATTTTTATTCTTATGAATCAAAAATTGTATGTCTCATTATCCCCTGATCAGTTACACTTTACCTATGCGACTGGTGCATATTCTTTGATCACTCCGACCATTAGCCCTCTAACCCATCCGATTGTGTCGTCCTCGTTCGATCCCTCTGATCATAATCCCAAAGAGCAATACAAATTAAATAATATAACCATCAATGAAGTTGAGTCGATGAGATTTAGGAATAATAATTGATAACAAACTAACTTTTTCAGAACATTATACAAAAATTACTAAGTCAGCATTCCTTAGAATGCGGACGTTATTCAAAATTCTCAAAACTAGAAGCATAAAAACTTGGTGTAAAGTATATGTAACATATGTTCGCCCATTACTTGAATATTCACCTGAAATTTGGAATCCTAAATACCAAAAAGATATTAAAAGATTAGAAAAATGCCAAAAATACTTTACTAAAAAAGCGTTTACAAAATGTCGTCTACCTTATGCCCCATACTCAAAAAGACTAGAAATTTTTGAACTAACTACATTAGAAGAACGTAGAAAGATTTTTGATCTTGTACTAGCCCATAAAATAATAAATGGATATACTGACTTAAATCCTAACCTATATTCTAGGTTAGGCAAAGGGACAATGAATTTACGTAGAAAAATTTTAATAAAGCCCCAAAATTCTAAAGTTTCCCATTCATTTGTTAACAGGACATCAGCATTTCTCTCAAAAATAAATAATGACATAATTGAATCTACATCACCATACAGCTTCAAAGAAAAGATTAAGAACTTAATAAAAAACCAAAAATAGAACAAAAAAGAGCCTGCTACTGTCGCCTTACAATATCAAAAATCAACGTGTAAGTGGTCACCCCTTCGTTGATTATTTTATATGAATAAATGATTGATTGATTGATCATTTGCCCTTTAACCCCTCCGGCTGATCGGGTCGACCTCATCAATCCTGGCGATGTTTTGCCTCTTCCATTGATCATTTTATCACCAATTTCGACGTCGTCATGACCCCAATGACGCGATTTGGCCAGTGACGCCAGTGCTTGGCCAGACTGGTTCCAGGAGCTGTTTGCCCCCTCGGGGCCAAAACATTCATTGGCTCATTCCCGCCGGCCAGAAAATCAATCGGATCCCGGGGGAAGCTCATTCTTCCCTTTCCCTACCCCAAAAGTTTCTCCAACACTCAATTAGCAAAAAGGAAGAGGGGAAGAATGGAGGGAAAGGGAAGAAAAGAAAGGAAAGAAAGAAACAAATGACACACATTGGGAGGGGAAGAAGCCGATCCCGATCGATCTGATCGCTTCCCCCCCCCAGCACCCCACATTGCCCAATTATCAATTTGGAGGGGCGATCGAACAAGCTGGGAGGAAGAGGAATCTGATAGCAGAGACACCAATCAGACTGATCAATTTCCGATCGGGGATTCTTCCGCCGATCTAACATGAATTTTTCCGTCCTTACTGATCATTCTGCTTCCTATGATCGGTTTCAACAATCGATCATTACCCCTGATTATCGTTCTAAATTCCAATCGCCCCCCCCCC
>LDKF01000142.1:79562-119058 GCA_001026735.1 Rotylenchulus reniformis | reverse complement strand
AATCGCATTGTATATAATTTTATTTATTTATAATCTTGTGTTCATGATTTTATTATAGAAATAGTAAAATCATGAACATAAAATAAAATTTTTAATAATTTTTTCTTTAACGATAATAGATTGTCCAAAAGGCGAAATTCCATATATGTAGTGCAACTAATAATAATAATAATAATATGATGTATACATTTTTTTTTAAATTTATGCCTTTATACTTACCTTCTTAATCTATTTATGCTTGAAATTATTATAAGGTCATTATTTTCTTTAATATTTTAAAAAGAAATTTACATTTTTTCTTGTTAATAAAAATTTAGTTGATAATTTATTTTGTAATATATTTAATTTTCATTTATTGAATCGAACCGTATCTATGAGTCATTACCACTCTATCATTTTCAATTGAAATCTAGTAAATTTAATTAATAATGTGTGGCTGAATGTCATTCCTAAGATTTTTAGGACATACTAAAATTTATTGATGATTGTAAATGATATTTAAATTAATTTAATAAATATATAAAAATAATTTCAGTTAATTAAATTGTATATAATATAAAAATTAAATTAAAGTATTTAAAATTTATAGTTTTTTTTCCGACTGGTGGGAATGGTTGAGATTTTCTTCTTCCAAATTATATTTGAATTTTTTAAATTTTACTTTATAATTTCGAACTTATATAAATTATTTTAAATTATTATAATTTTAAATTACATTTTAACATTTTATACCAAAAATGATATTTTTTAATTTATATAATTATTTTTCATAATTTATGATCTATGAAATTATATTATTAAACATATTTATCGAGATCTCAAGACTATTATTTTAAATCGTTCGTAATAAAAAAATTATTTATAATAGACCATGAAAATGTAGCCACCTTTCTGGCAGTATTAGGCAATACAAATAAATTTATAATCGAAGACTATGTGATGCTTATTTGGCAATTGCTTAAAATTTTAACAACAAAAAACGGTGTGCCGACATTTGCGGCCCCGACACTTGCGGCCCATTCGCTATAACTCGGTTCAAATGGGAGCTAGAATCAAAAAATAGAGCAAAAAATTAGCTACAAAATGAACCAAAGCACTCAAATTGGTCCATTGCGAAAAAGTTATGGCCAAAATACCTTGGAATTGGCCAAAATCGTTGTTTTGGCTATAACTTTTTTCAAAGTTGTCCAATTCGAGCGGGCTTAGGACCATTTTTTAGCTAATTTTTTGCTCTATTTTTTGACATCAAAACCATTTCTCTAGGTTTGGTTCTAACCGAGATATAGCGATAGCCGCAAATGTCGGGGCCGCAAATGTCATACAACCCTGGCAGTATTAGGCAATACAAATAAATTTATAATCGTAGACTATGTGATGTTTATTTGGCAATTGCTTAAAATTTTAACAACAAAAAACAAAGATGTTAAATTTTATTTCAATGTATGTTTTTATCTATAATTTATGTTTTTTAAAGTTTTTAAATCAAAATTTAAAATTTAATCTTTTTATTATATTATTATTATATATTTATTACCATCTATATTTGTTAATACATACTGATTTTGGGGAGGAGATCCTATAGAAATGCTCATATAAATCTATGAACCTATGTAGTATGATTGTCAGTCATACTATTATTATAGATAAACAAGTATGATTATTCATCATACTATAAATACACCTTTATACATATTTTATACATTGATAGACCTTTCGTAGTACGCTTATTAGGCATACTATTTCCCTTTAGTTTCTGTTCGGGTGAGACCCGATTCAATGATCACAAGTATCCTTGACCCATCCCTTCCCCATTATCGATTAGTTGTACTGTTGACTCTTCCCCTCCTTC
Source organism: Rotylenchulus reniformis (assembly GCA_001026735.1). Taxonomy (NCBI): domain Eukaryota; kingdom Metazoa; phylum Nematoda; class Chromadorea; order Rhabditida; family Hoplolaimidae; genus Rotylenchulus; species Rotylenchulus reniformis. Next base: position 117,209 of record LDKF01000142.1, on the reverse strand, counting down.
CATAATTTCATTCCCCAATCATTCCCAAAAATCATTTTCCTAATTCGCTCCCAATTACTCCGCTCCGAACTCATACATATTTTCCGCCCAAATATTGTTCCCCTTTATTGACTAAATAAACTATTTATTTATATTCGTCAATTGGGGATTCGGGCACAACAATTGGCGACGCCCGTGCAAGGTTTTAAATTGTTCGGCGACTCTGAAAAGTAGGTTTAAAAAAATTTGGGTTTTTGCTTTTTGCAGTCGGAACATCCACTGCAACTTCGCATCTCTACATTCATCGGATTGTTCGCCGCAACTTTCGAACGAATTTTTCATTCCTGTTTAAGTGTTTAGGCAACACTTACTCAGGTAGTCCACGTGAAACACCCTTGCCCCTGTCTAGGCGACACGATAGTCTTTGCTAGGTGCAAAGCAGACATTAGGGTGAAATTCCGCTTCACTTCCACATTTCGGCGCATCAATAGTTTTTTGGCGAACCCAGCAAAGCATGGCTGATCAGCAAACCATCCAGCAGTTGACGCGGATGCTGGCGGAAAAGCAGGCACTCGTGACTCAGCTAATGCAGCAGCAAAACAGGCAACCGGCGCAGACCCTTCCGACGCTACCTGATGTCGAATGCTTTGACCAGGATGGTCACCAGGGCAGGAGCATCGCGGACTGGCTTGAACGTTTCCAGTTCGCCGTCGATTGTGCGGCGCCGGGGCTGCTGCCTGAAAGCAAACTGAAGCTGCTGATGACAAAGCGGAGTGAGCCGGCCTTCAGCGAGTACTCTAAGTCGTGTCTGCCGAAAAAGGTCACCGATTTCACCTTCGAAGAGACCTTGGCACAGCTGAAAACCTGTTCGCAAAGCCGCAATCGATCTGGATTGATCGATATGAGTGTCTGCGAGCTTTAAAGGATTCGTCCGAGGATTTGCGGACATTCATCAACCGGCACAAGAAGCTGCTACGGGATTTCGAGTTCAAAAAGCTCAAGGAAGAGCAGTTCAATTGCCTGATGCTGCTGACTGCGCTGAAGAACCCTGGTGATTCAAACCTCCGCAAGCGCATCTTGACCAAGCTGGCGGCCGATGGTGACAATGTCAAGTACGATGGAGTGATCGAGGACCTCCAGATGTACCTGTCGACCATAGCGGAGGCCAACATCCTGGAACAGCAGCATGTGCCGAAGAAGGTTTTTGCTGTCAAACAGAAGAGTCAAAGCAAGCCGAACGGAGCAAAGGAAAACCCAGCTCAGCGGATCCGGTGCTGGCGATGCGGAAAGGATTCCCATCGGCCAAATGAGTGTTCCCATGCCAAAACCGTGTGCCGGAAGTGCACCAACCAGGGACATCTCGAGTCGCAGTGTGACAAGCACCAGGAATGGCTGAAGCGAAATGCTGGGAAGGGAGGAAAGAAAGTGAATCACATTTTACTCGCTGGAATTCTTGTTAACTCGGTTAACAAGCTGAACAAACTCATCGAGATCCCGGTCAAAATCAACGGAAAAGCAGTGCAATTCGTGCTTGACTCGGGTGCCGAGGTCACCGTCATCAATGAAGATGCGCACCGGCTCATCGGGAAGCCAGAGTTGGACCCATTCAAGGAGCAAGCAAGGTACCACGACGGTTCCACCTGCACATTGCTTGGCCGGGGACATGCGATATTCCAATTTGGGGACCGATCGCATCAAGGGCAATTTTACGTGTGCAAGCAAGGGTCGTTGAACCTGTTGGGGATCGACATGTTGGATGCATTCGGGCTGATGCAAGATGTCCGGAAGAGTGTGGCCGAGGCTTTGAGGGTCAATCAGATCAAAAAGTCGGAATCTTCGTCAGAGGCGGAGATCCTTGGCGGACTCCAGCGAAAATTTCCGGAGGTGTTCAGGCCAGAACTCGGACATTGCAAGAAGGCTAAGGCTCATTAGGAGCTGAAGCCAGAAGCCTCTCCGGTGTTTTGTCGGCCACGCCCCGCACCGTATAACACGAGGTCGGTTGTGGAGGCAGTTCAATTTAATTTTTCTCACTATTTTTTTTGTTATATTAGGAAATAGTATATAGACTATCCAAATATGAAAAAATAGTTTGTCCTTAATGATATAAAAGATTTAAAAATAAAATTTTTTAAAAGGATTCACTTTTCGTGATTATTCGAAAATCTTATAAAAAATCTAAAAGGTAAAAAAAATTCCCATAATAATTTTTGATTACATTCATAAAGCATCATATTTTAATATATAATTATTTTCTTTACACTTCTTAATTTAATTAATTTGCTGTTTCATGATTTATAAAAATTATAGGTCGGTGGTATATGCTATATTTTTAAAATTAATTTGGACACTATGAGTCTGTGAAGCTATTTTTTTAAATTGATTACAACTCTATTTTCAAAACAATAATAATCAAAATATTAAAAATCAATTTATTTTATGAATTAATCTCTTTTTATTTTTGGGTCTTTAGTAGGCTAAACAGAGCAGTTATAAAATAGTTAACGGTTATACAGTCAGAGGTCGGGAAAGCTATTTTTTAATAAATTGATTTAAAGCTAATTCCAAAAGCAATTATGTTTTCGAAAAAAATATTTAGAATTATTTTATGAATCATTCTCTTATTATTTTTGGAGCCTTAGGAAACCAACATTGACTGAATTAATTATGGAGATAGAAACCATATTATCAACTGTAATAAATTTTTTTATTTGGTTCAATAATTGAATAATTTTATTTATTATTTTATCCGCGTTAATTAAATTTATTATTTATTAAATAATAAAATATAATTTTTTTAAATTATAATATATGTTGAATAGAATATATATGATTAGTTAATTAATGAATAAAAATGTTAATATTTAATAAAAGATGGGTTATTATTCATAAAGAATTGTGCTTTTTTTGTTTTTTTATTTTCGCGATGTGCTTCAGATTTTTTTTATTTTCGCGATGTGCTCCATAATATTTCTTTATTAATTATTGGGCTAATTTTTAAAATTTTTTATGCCCTTAACATCCAACTGAGTTTTTCATTTTAATTTTAATTGTCTTTTTACTTATTTAGAAAGTTATTTTTTATTCGCAATATAAATTTACTTAAATTAATTTCGAAAAATCAACACGTATTTTATTTATTTTTATACTTTATCTGTTATTCCAATCGTATTTTATGTATCTTCTTCCGTTATTTTTTGGTTTTTTATTTTAATGAATGTTTGGGAATAAAAAAATAATTATTTCGATGAGGTATATTAAATTTAAAGTAATTTTCTCTTTCAAAATAGATTCTGGAAAGTCACTTGGATTTTCTTTGCCTTGTTAAAGAAATTTATAACATTTTACTCTATTTAAAAAATTTAAAAATAATATTTTAACTTTTTTAACATTTTTTTGCTTCATAATAAATTTATTCATTTAATTAGATTTATAATTAATTTTCAAGAAAAATTTATTTATTCCCTGGGATAGACAGACCAAGTTGTAAAGTATTCTTTCAAGAATTAAATTTTTTTCAATGTTAACCTAATAAAAAATTTAAAAGAGCAAATTACCAAAAACTTAATAATTAATTTAGTAAATATAATTTCATATTTATCTTTTATCATCTTGATGACTATTGTTAATTTGTTGCACCATTTCGATAAGGAATAACAATTGCCTGAAAAAAATTATAAAAAAGATTGAAATCTCAATAGAATTAAGATCTCACTATATTTTTTAAATATTTATTAAATACAATTTGTAGATTAACATTATTTCTCTTTACTTTAATTTGTATTATATATCATTGGTCATAAAGGAAAAAGATGCATATTTGTTAATTTTAAGAATGGAATAAATTACATTAATATTTATATACATTAAATGATCATTATTTAGAATTTTATAATATTCTAAAATATATTTTTAGAGTATATCGTGATTAGATAAAAAAAGTTTTCATTAATATATAAATATTTATTAATAATTTTAATTTAATTTAATTTTTTTCTTTGCAAAGAATTTAAAATTTTTAACATATATACGATTATTTACAAATTTATTCAACTCTTTATCCACTTTTTATAATATCTCATAATATTTGATTATTTGGCTCTAAGTAACATAATAAAATGCATATAATTTTATTTTTAATTAATCGACTTTAGTAAAAATAGATTTTTTCTTTTTTAATCATGTTTTTGTAGGAAAAATATAGTTTTAAAAACTTTATAAATATAATTTATTCTTATTTTTCGTTTTGATTCTGTATAATATTGAATTATTTTTTGTTTAAAATTAAATCTAATAAATAAAAAACTACTTTTGGGTTATTTTTGGTGATCTACAACTCACAGTCGTCACATGGATCCCCCCGTCTATCTCTATCATCCGATATATTATAAATATAGCCTCTTATTTATGATAATTAGTATCTTATTTATTTAAAACATGATCTACTCTTAGCCATTGCAAATAAAACAATAAAATTATGTCATGGAAGTTCTATCTTGGAAACACTTGCTTTTATTCCGATTTATTATTATTTTTTAGCTTTATTATAGTTTACTTGGTTAATATTATATTTATTTTATTTAGATTGATATGTTTTTTTTAAATATATAAACATTAAATAAAAAGCATTATAATAATAATATATTATTTTACAATTTATTTTTTGTTTACTTGGTTCTTTTAGGCAATCAATTAGTTTTGACCATAATCAGACACGATTTCGTGAAATCATTTAATTAAAATTTTAAAAAAGTAACAAAAAATTTATTTATAATTTTTGTTAGGTTATGAAAAAATATAAAACTAGTGAAAGAATGGAATTAATCATTTTAAAAAAATAATGTGATAACATTTTATTTATTACTTATCAATGCTTAATTTTTATTCGTTATTAATCAACTTTCTATGGTAATTAGTTAAATCATAAAAGTTTACTACCAATTGATTGATTAATAATTATATAAAATTAGTAATCATATTATTTTTTTGTTCTAAAATTTTATTTAATATCATTTATATTTTATTGAGTAAAAAATGTTTTATTTGGAATAATATTCAATTTGTTTATTTTTAAACTTATAAATCAAGCTTTTTTGGGCTCACGTATGTTTCTTTTAAGGAATCTCTAAGGAGATCCTTGACTTTGGCACCTTTGTTGGTAATTTGGTTTTATATATATTTATTATTTTTTAAATTATTGTTCATATATTATGTTATATATTTTGTTAATATCTTTTAATTCATAATTTTGTAGCTCGTATTTTTCACACGTTTTGGATGTTCCTTGCTGTGATAATACTTTCGCTGGCTTTACCGGCACAGAGCTTTCTTAGCCAACAATTTCTAAAATCGAGTAATCCCGGCATAAACACTTGGGAAAAAACATTTTCCCTAAGTCTACCTGACGGTGTGCATTTACCATTCATTTTTTCATATTAGGCAAAAATGAAAAAACTTATAGAAATTATATGCTTTACTTTTTATTATGAATAATAGCTTTACAGCTATAAATATTATATTATATTTTGATCAGCATTATACTTTTGCAAATGATATATTATTTTTTTGATTTAATTTCTTTTCTTTTTTAATTTTATTAGATGAATAGCATGATTAATCATTATTTATTTTTGGCATTTATTTACATATTTAATAAAAAGTAATTTATGATGTCATTATTATTTTTAATCATTTCCTAATAAATTATTAAAAAAGAAAAATAATATTTTTGCAAATTCACTATATCCATTATTTTATATGGAATTTAATCTTCCTGAACTCATTTGATTTAATAATTGCAATTCAATGGATAAAGTATTGAAAATTTACTAGTTTTTGATTATTTTCAAACAGATAAATAAAAATCGATATGAATATTTTTTGTTTTTATAATCAGATTGAAAATCATTATTTGTTAATTGATTAATAAAGTAAATTTATATTCTAGATGTAAAAATATTATATAAAAATTGTTCCACTTTATTTTACATTAAATTGTTGTTTTTTGATAATAATTTACTCCATTTTTTAATTTGATATTTCTATAGAATATTTATTTTAATACACGTAATTAAATTTGTTTGTGGCGCTTTTTCCATCAATAAATTTAATGAATATTTAATTGTAATATTGATAAGAAACATTTTTATAAATAAACATTCTTATTCTTTCCATATAATAATGTTTTATTATAATAATGTTTTATTATTATATTAAGTATCATTCACCTTAAATTGTCGTCTTTGGATAGAAAATTTTTACACTGAATATTATTTTTATCCACACTAAATGAAATATATTCTAATTAAAATATCTTCTTCTCCCTTTTGCTGATAGATTGGCCTTGATTATTTAAGAATCCATAGATTATTTGATATTTTTTAATTTTAACGTGTTTTTTGATTCGTAAAAAAATGTAAATTATTAATATTGTTAAATATTTATGAAGTATGTTATCAGTATTTTAATTTAAAATTATTTAAAAATTTTATTTATATAGTTTTTATGTATGAAATATATTCTGATGCTTTGCTCTTTAAATGATAAATTTATGCTTTGTATAAAATATAATAAATATAAAAGCATAATAATAAATTTAAAATATAAATAATGAACTTATGATCCTTTGCTCTTTGTAACCGAAATAGCAAAGCATGATGGGATGATGTAAACCGAAAGAGGAAGATAAAATTACACAGGGAACATTTTAAAATTAAAATAAATGATTAAATTTTTATTTTCTTTATTTGCAGATAAATAAAATCATTCTTTAATTATTTATTACCTATATATTTATTTTTAATTTGAAACCTCGCTCAATTGGTTATTTAGAATGTAGAGAAAATGAAATAAAAAATTTTTATTTAATATTTAATTTAGTACATTAGTGTTGCTAACCATCAAAACAAAAATTATAATAACTAAAATTTTGACAGTTAAAAATATAATTTTTTAATAAATTTATTAAGCAATTTATTATTATTTAAAAATGTATTTATTTTAATTTATGACCATTTCATATAATATCTGTAAATCAAAAATTCGCTTAAAAACTGTATTTTTATTTGTTTCTATTAATCGCTAATTTAATTTATTTCATTAATGATAATTTGATGAATACAATGAGATACAATTTAGACCATTTTAAAATATTTGTTATATTTACAAAGTATATTAGCCAAAAATTTTTATATTTATAATTCGAGAATAATATTTTCCCAATTTGTAATGCATAAAAATATCATTTTCGTCATTTTTTAAAATAAATGATTGTTACTATTAATAAAATTGTTTTATAAAATATTCATAATATTATTCCATAAATATTAAATAAAGTTGCAGAATCTGCATATGGTTTGATCGTAAAGTTGGAATTCTGCCATCTCTTTTATCATATTATCTTTAGAAAATTATTTGAACCCCTTTTTCTTTATAGTTATTAATCTAAAAAAAATTTTGAATAAAATCAAATTTTGTTTGATTTTTTACCATAAAATCCTTTATATTTATTTTTATTTTTTGTAATTAGGTTTATTTAATTATAAGAAATTGGATATAATATTGAATTTTAAAAAATTCCACCGATGCTATGATTATAGCGCTTTGAGGTTGCAGTTCTTCAGTTATAAACAGTTTTTTTCATATACCAAAATAATTGATTTTTTTATAATAAATCTTTTTATTATTTAATATAATTAAAATTATTATTGTATTTTTCATTCTTATAAACTAATAATTTAAACTATTTTCTGCTAACTATAGGGTTTTATTGTTTAATTTAGGTATATAATCTATATTATAAATTACCTTATGGGAACTAATTTCTATGCGCCAAAATAGTGTATAAAGTTCTAGCAGAAATCGTTATTTTTGAGCTTAAGATCAAGATACAGGCGAGGAGGAAGCCGAAATAAAGTTTGTATACTAATTGGTTTCAAATAACATGTTCAACAATCTATTAATAAACTTTTTTTATATATTAGACCACCAAATAGAAAGTTTAAATTAGAAATTTGTTAGAAATTAATTAAAATACTATAATATACACCAAATAGTTTACTATATAATATAACAATATAACAGATTAATTAAAATAAATAAGGAATGTATAATTCATCACCTCTGAACCGTCTGTGTGCATTCACTGATACTTTTCACCCACCACCACCTCCACCGTACAATTCAGCTGGCTACTAGCACATGCATCCAACACTGACGATGTAGAATAATCCCTTAAAGTATGACAGTACAGAACATTCAATTATACACTAGTTCTACTAAAACTAAACATCAATTGCTCACCAAAAAATTATACAGATAATTAAAAATTAATCAAATCAAATATAATAACAACTATATTATTGATCGAAAATTTTTAAATATTCAATTATATTTTACTTTAAAATTATATTTTTAATATTGAAACAAATTAAAAATTTTATACTCATAAATATAATATAGATTATATACCTAAATTAAACAATAAAACCCTATAGTTAGCAGAAAATAAACAAATAAATATTAGAGATTTAAAATTAAACAGAAAAAACTAGTTAGAAAAATGGCCTGAAAATAATTATACATCGAATTTTACTAATTTTCAATTTTTATTTTTTATATTTTTCTAAATTAATTTTTTAAATCTCCTTACAAAATCATCATAGAATAAATATAATTAGTTTTTAGGATCTTATCCAAATTGTTCTATGAAATATTTTTCAATAATTTATTATTGGTGCGATTCTTTTTTATTTGTTTTTCAATTGTATAATATTCAATACACTGAGAGCAATTGGTCTCTTTTTATATAAAATTTTCATTTCGGAGTAATTTAAGCAAAATATTATTTTATACTAACCAAAAATAAAACCAAAGCAACTCGAAAATGTATCCAATGGTAGCTTTTTTCTTAGAATTCAGTAAAATGAGCTTAACTTTTTATAAAATCCATAAAATTGCTTTTCTAATATTTTTTATTTTTAACATCAACAAGTGATTTTTATTAAAAAAATAACAATAGAAGAAGATTTGATGAAAATGACAGGCAATTAGTGAGAAAGGAGATAGTGAGCTGAAGGTAGTGTGCAAAACATCAGGGTACGGATGAAATAGCTAAATATTATTTATTATAATAAAACACCTTTTTAGTGATCCATGCAGCAGATAGGTTCTTCGCCAAGAGCACTGATTAAGACTTTTTTGTAAATTTTTTTCATTTTTATTAATTTTATTTTTAAATAACTAATATTTTTTTGATTAGGTAAGTTAATTTTTTGAACAAAGTATTTTTGTATCTGTAATTAATTCTAAATAATATTTTAATTAATTCTATAGATGAGTATATATATGAATGCTCAGAATTTATTCGTTTGATTATTTATTATTTATTTTATAAACGAAGAGTTATTTCATGATATAATTATTATTATTTAATGTTAACTATATAATTATAAAATAGATCATCCATTTTATTAAATTTATTATTGAAATTCGTCAAGGATCTTCATAGATTGTTGGAAAAGGAAAATTATTATCTGTGAAAATTTTAGAAATATTTAAAACAAACGCATTTATTTAATACTTATTTAAACTAAAAAAAAATAAATTAAATTAAAAAAGCTTTTATAATGATTGATTTGGTCGAATACTACAGAATTTTTGCAAAGAATTTTTTAATTTATTATTTTTTAAATGGTAGCGAACTTTTGGCAGTTCGTTAATTTTATAATGATTATGAATCTATTATAACAAATTGATAAAATAATTATTTGTACTATCATTATTTAAAATAATTTTTAAACATTTAAAAAATCAATTTTTTATAAAAAATATCCATAATTTCAATAATAAATTATTATGTTGTTCGAATTATGAATGCACATAGAAAATATAAATCAAGTGTATCCACGAATCTTGCTCGCGAAATCCTTTCCATTCTATAAAGGTAATCATTGTTAATTAAAAAAATTAAAAAAAAAATTCATATTGAATTTTTAATAATTCAAATATCTTAGGATTTTTAATAATATAAAAATCAATTTAATCTTTTCTTAAATGAATAAATTATTTTTTCTTATTATTAAATATACTTATTTATTATCATTTAGGTAAATTATTATTATTAAATATAGTATTATTGTCATTTAGGTTTAATAATATTTGTATTGTTTTAAGCTCTGTATCTTCCTTGCTACCATTGTGAATTGAATCCTATCGAAATGGTCACAAAATCATCAATACCAAATTACTTTTTGAAATTCATTTTTTACTGGGTTTATATTAAATCTATGCAAAATATTTATTTTATTATAATTATACTTTTTCATTATAGTGCAATTAAATTTATTTTTTGAATTATCAAATTCAATAAGTCACATTAATAGTGTATGAAAATCTTGTCATAATAATTATAATATATTTCATGAAAGTTTTAAGTGTTTTTTTATTCATGTTTATAGATTAAATACAGCTTCTCTTATTTCTGATGATTTACATTTTAAAGAATTGTTTTTCATCTTTTACAAGAGTATACATAAATTAACTTTTTTATAATTTAAGATTCAAAAAAATATCTTTAATTTTTATTAGATTAAAATTATTATTCGATATTCGAATATTCGACGAACTCATCAATTTTGAGCAATATATATAATCAGTATAATAAAATAATAATAAAATAAGCAATTGTTCCAAATAAATCAGAAAATAATAATTTCTGATTATATATATTGCTCAAAATTGATGAGTTCGTCGAATATTCGAATATCGAATAATAATTTTAATCTAATAAAAATTAAAGATATTTTTTGAATCTTAAATTATAAAAAAGTTAATTTATGTATACTCTTGTAAAAGATGAAAAACAATTTTTTAAAATGTAAATCATAAAATATATCAGAATAAGAGAAGCTGTATTTAATCTATAAACAAGAATAAAAAATACAACTTTCATGAAATATACTATAATTAATTATGACAAGATTTTCATACACTATTAATGTGACTTATTGAATTTGATAATTCAAAAAATAAATTTAATTGCACTATAATGAAAAAGTATAATTATAATAAAATAAATATTTTGCATAGATTTAATATAAAACCAGTAAAAATGAATTTCAAAAAGTAATTTGGTATTGATGATTTTGTGACCATTTCGATAGGATTGGGAGTAAAAAAAGATTATTTAATCCTGAATGATATTAATAAAATAATAAAATATAAAGTTAAAATAGTACAGATTTTTAAACGAAAATATTTGAACAAAATTTGCTGTTATAAATCTAATATTATTAATATTTCTATGCGATTATGTGGTTCTCGCTAAAATTAAAAAAAACCTATATTTTCAAAAGTTTGGAAGATAGATTTTAACTAGCTAATAAAGGAATTAATATATATGAATTTGTTTATCCAAAATATAAAAAACATTTTTTTGCAAAAAATATTATATAATTTACCTTTTTAAAGAAAGAAAAAAGAAAAATATACTCCATTATTCTTTAAGCACCAAAGTAAGGTATAGCATAATATTTTCCCATTCTCCATATTTTCAGCAATAATATCTGGTGGCTTCTTCATTAATAAACTATTAAATCATTTTTTCAAACTCTTTTCATTTTTATATATAAACTTCATTGTTACTTCGTTTATTTCCTTTAAAATTACTATATAATTTTATTTCTTTTAAAATTACTATATAAAACTTTATCTTAAAGGTGAATCTATTTTTGGCCTTGATAGTCTTTTCTATTATTTCGATGTTTTAACACAAAAGTTTTATTAAAAAATACTTCGTAATAATTCAACTGATGCTGTAGGATAGGATAACATGTCAGCGATGGCAGTTATGATTGAGGAGAGCATTTCACCGGTACCATGAGATATCATTTCTCCTCGCTCTAGAGGTCGCCAGAAAATTTTAATAATATTTATTTCATGTCGAAATAATTCTTTCAAATTAATATATTATATTGGGGCGATCATGTTTGATTCTTTAGAAATTTATTTAAGTAATATTTTACTATGTTAATTAATAATTTTAAATATACATTGTTTTAATTTTTGTTTATATTTTACATGACTCATATAATAATTTTTTCTATTATAATATTCTTTTAATAAATTTTTCAGATATTTTTTTGATATATAATATTCATTTTCATTTTATTATTTATTCCTTATAAAGATTGATTTTATTATAGGAATTTTTTAACATTAAAAAAAATATTTTGACTTCTTAAGGCCTAAATTAAACGTTAATTTTTAGAATAAAAAAAATTATTATCATTTTTTATTTTTATATTATTTTTTACTATTAAAAGAAACTTTTGCAAATATTTTTTCGACTTTGATATTAATTAAAATTCATTATCCCTTTTTATTTTTAATAGATCGATATTATTTTTATTATAGAGGAGGAAAAATCTTTGTTTTAGCCTCTTATTCACTATGTTGGCACTGGAATAAAATTAATTTATATTTATAAACGAAAATCCATTTTAACCATTCATTTTTCTAATTAATTCTATTTTTAGTTAATTCAAAAATTTACATAATCTGAAATTTTTTTACCAGATCTTTTGTTTATTTTTAATAAATATTTTTTAATAAGTTTGTTAATATCAGATATATGTTTTTTTTAATATTATAGTTTATTTTTTAAATGATTTAATCAATAAAATGCGCAAGTTTCCCTTTTTTGTTGTTATTTGAGGAAGTGGAATTGGTTTATCTTAAAAAATTGTCAGCAGTTAAATTTTATTATAGAATTATTGGATAATTTTTATTCCATTTTAAATTAAATATTTTTAAATGTTTATACTATTTTTTCAATTAATAAAATATAATGATACTTATATAAAAATATACCAATATATCATTTTTAAAAATATTTATGTATGGAGTAAAATATCGAAAAAAAATTTATTTGTTTTGTAAAATATGGAAAAAATTCCATTCTTTTTACTTCATTCTGTCGGCTGATATATACTTCCTACTTCGTGCAGTGATCGAATAATAATTAAATGAAATGGGGGATAGGTATATTTAATTTAATAAAAAACATTAAGAATTTAGTGGTGGAATTTTTTTATATCTTAATTTTTTATATTGATGGTTTATTATTTGAGAAACTTTTAAAAATTTATAATTATATAATATATTTTGCTTTTTATTTTTCTATATGAAATTATATTAAAATATAATATTTTTCAATTATTTCATTATTCAAACAAATTTTCTTATTGAATAATTATAAATGGTTTATGATATTATATTTTAAGTCTAATTTTATTTTATTCATAATTTAGTATTTTGACAATATAATAGAAAATTAAGTTGATCAAAATAATTTTATGTTAAAAAAATCATCAGATCTTTAGAATATATTATTTATATAATTAGGATCCGTATTGCAATTTAAAAAATATATATTATTCGCCTTTTTAAAATATTTGTTTCTAAATTATGATTTATCTTTTTACAACGGAGCTTATGAACCCGAAATTGAGCGGAGATAAATTTGTATTAATTCTATATTGTATTATATATAATAAATTTATTCTCATTCATTTGTGGTTTTTTTATATTTCCAACCCATCTAAATATTTTGATTATGTTCTGAATTGTATAACAAATAATAGCCAAACGATTTTTTAGTTTACAAAATCATGTTAGTGAAAAAGCATTTACTAATTAAAATACATTGATATATTTCTTAATAAATTTTTCATATTCATTATTAATGGGATAATTTTTCCAATTATTTTTCTTTATTATATCTAATACATTTTATAATTATAATAATTAATTAACTTCTGTTAAATTTAATAAAATATGGGGTCTTATTTATTGTCATCCTTCTTTTATAAATCAAAAAACAAAATTCAATGTACAATAAAATAGGATTTTTAAATTAGGCATTAACACATTCATTTAATAAAAATTATTTATAATTCAATTATTAATGACTTTTCTTTTACCGAATGAATATTTTTGAATAATTAAGAGCATTAAGAATATTTTTCTCTGGTTTTAATTTTACATTATTTTTTTCAGCTTTTCGAACTATTTATTTACGAAAATAACTATAAAATTGTACTTGCAGATTTGTCTATTCGGGCCTGGCCCTAGGCCTGACCAATTGGCTTTGCTAATGTGATGTTTGGAAATGAGGGCCTATCAAAATGATGAAACAGCGGGAAAATTAATTGCCTCTTTATATATGAAGACAAAAAGTTACGAATTTATTTTAAATTTAAATTTTAATTAGTTTTAATTTCTAAGCTCAACTTTATTGTAAAAAGTGTTTTCGTTGTCTTTTTATAGTTCTATGACAAGGATATTTTATATTTTTTTATTTGATATAACACAAGTTTTCTTGGTCGATGGAGTTGCAAAACTTGTCTGGCCTAAATAGTCACTGGGAAAAAAATCTAAAAAATATATTAAAATTCTTTACAAAATTCATCTTGCAAATTTCCGATCAATCGTGATATTGTTACCGTGATATAAAAATTTTAATTATTTCATGATCCCTTTTACTTATTTAATTTTATATTTTTAATTTTTTATAACAAGCTTTTTATAGCTTAATCTCTCCAGAAACTCAATTTATACAACTTTATTAAATTAATCTTTTTATATAAATAAATGACCATTTTGTATTCTCTTCATTATCAAACAAAATTACTAATTTATATTAATATAATGAAATTATTTTTTTAAATACTTTACTATACTATTTCCCAGATTGCCCCCCAAATGTTGGAAATCCATATTTCACTCCAAATCTTAGTCAACAATTTTCTTATTAATTTTCTTTATCAACAAATTAACAACAATACATTATAATATTTTTTAAATAAATATCTAAAGTAGATTAAATTCCAATATTCATATAAACAAATTATGTAGAATTTTCTCATTTATGTTTATAAAATGAATGGCAAATGTACAGCATTTTGTCATTTAAATATAAAAATAAAAATTCTAATTGGTTTATTTCTATTTAATTTATGAGAATTTCTATTTAAATCCCATAAAATTTTGGTTAAATATAATGATTTTTTTATTTCCATCCATTCAAAATTAATTAAGTGACATGTCCATCAATTAATCAATAAAGATGACAGAGTCTTTTTTAATTCCAATTCCTTTTAATTAAATTAAACACAATTAGCTAATTTGGCATGTAATTTAATTATTTAAAATAAATTAAATAAAGCAGTTAAATTTTTAATAAAATAATGAAATATTTTTATGCACTAGAATAATTCTTATAAAAAGTAAGATTTTTATAAAATAATTTAGAAATTATTATTATTATTATTATCAAATAAATAAGATTTGCCATTTAATTTTTATTTAAATCGTAGAATTTTATTAATTTTTTAATTATCTTTCACTTCATTTATATTCCTTTTTATTCTCAATTATAATCTTTAATTATTATTGTTTCAATTCAGATTTTTATTATTTTTTATACATAAACAAAATTACCTTTTATTCGCACGGAACATCATATTGTGTCGGTATCAGGTGACAAGTATATTTTTAAAAAGAATATAATTTTTAATCATTTTTCTCAAATATTTATTGATTGTTCATTTTGACAACATATGCTAAATCTTATAAATTTATTGAATTATTCATTTACAAAAATCAATACTTTATTGGCATAACTTATTAATATTAAAGCAAACTTTTAAATAGAGTATTATTTATATTTTTCATTTTTATTTTAAATTTCTTTTTATTATTAATTCTCTTATTTTGCGATTTTTAAAAAACTTTTTTATAATATGCAATTAATTCTTATAATATTATAAGAATCATAGAAAATTCTGTATTTTTAATTAATATTTTTGTTTGCATTTTAATTTCTGTATTTATTTATTTTTTCTGATTAAATATTTATATTTTTCAATGATGCAATATAATGTTAATTTGCTACTGGTTTTTAATTTTATTAATATTTTCGATTAATTTTTTAAAGTTGATGTGTCTATATCCTTCTTCTGCGTAGATGGTGTAGTACCAGCTTTGGCGGTAGTCAATCTGGCCAGGCGGCAATGTGGTCGATGGCACTACCAGAATCCAGTCTGGCAGTTGTTCTCGCAGATTTGTGTTATAATAAAATAATTTATGTATGTTATTTTAATTATTTAAAAAAATTAATTTTTTTATTTATTAGCATTTAGTGTATTAATGGATTTTGCAAGTTAAAAAGAGATCCTCCATTAACGGTTTTATATTCTATGATTACTTTTGGGATCTTTAATTTTTTTCTTATTTTCAAAAGTTTAGAAGATAGATTTTAACTAGCTAAGACAAAAAATTTTTTTGTCAATATAAGTTACAAAAAATAACCGTAATACACGTACGGTATTTAATTTCTTTTTAATTTTTCCTTAATATCAGATCATTAAATTTATATAATTCTTAATATAAAGTATAAACTTAAATATAAAGTATTAGTATTTTTGATTAATTTAATTAATTAAACTCTATTTTCTACAGCATAATATTTAATTATAATTATTTTTTAGTTGTTAAACTCTAGTTATCTTAATATGGTAAAAATAATTTTCTAAATAAAATGTTATTTTATTTTAATTCTACTTACTAATGGAAATGTATTTATTAAGTAATATTTATTTTTTTATTTCTATTTTATATTATTTACATTGTCAATATATTCTTATTCTAGTTGTGCTTTTTATTTATTAATTTTTATGATTTTAAAGAGTATTTAGCTCATCTGCTTCGCTCACATAATATTCCGCTAATTTAATTAATTTTATATTTAGTTAAGAAATAAGAAAAAAACCAATTAAAGCATCTGCAGCTCACGTATTGTACGGTGATGGCGGTGACAGCCGCGGCATACCATATCTTATGGTTTAGTTTTTTTTGCTCACGATGGCTTGATCATATCTAGTACTCAGAATAGAAAAAAAACATTATTTTTATAATGGTAATAAAGTTATGTTTTTATGATAAATTTATTTTTTATAATATTCTTTTATAATAAAATAGTTTTTATTTTAGGTGATTTTAATTCATTTTTATAACTGTTAGTTGTTCGTTGACATTTTATTCTAATATTTTTGTTTTATTTTTGAAAACTTTTTTTGCTAATATTTTTTCCAATATATTTTTATCTAATACTAAAAATTTAAATTATTAATATTGCAAAATAATTCTGAATGTATATTTTATTTTAAATTATTTACAATTTTTATGTGCATTTATAAAGGAAAAAATTATTCTTAAGAAATTTATGCTGTATAGGATATAATAATATAAAAATATAATAATCTTATAATATAAAATGAACTGCAGGGAACAGCGTTATTCGTCTTATAGCTATAATATAAAAAAAATCATAGGAATAATAAGTTCGAATTTCTGTTCTTTTATCATATTCAAATAAAAAGTGGAATTTTATTAACAATTTTTGAATATATAAAAATTTTTTATATTTTATTATATTAATTAATATTAAATTCTTATTATAGTTATTTTAATAATGATTATTAATTTTCATAATAAAACTAATTAGTTTGCAATTATTGCAACTATTCTTTTAATTTAATAATTCCTTCTTTAGAATACCTAGTCTATTTTAATAGAAGATTTATTTTCATGAATTAAGTAATTTTATTTAAATTTTAATAGAATTTTTATAGTATTAATAATTTGTATTCATTTTATGCATATTTTTTTCAATATTGTGTTCCATGAATTACAATCGAGCAATGATTTGCATATTCATGCGTTTAAAGTATTTAAGTGATGGAACAAATTAACGATAAAATTTACAAAAATTTTTTTAGTTTTGGTTAAAATTTTCAATTTAAAGTAATAAACTTATTAATTACTATCAATTTATTTACTATTTTTTATAAAAATATTTTTATTGCAGGTATATGAATTATAAAAATTTTTTATATTTTATGTCGAATTTTAACGCTGATATTTTCCAAAAAGTTTTTCTGATACTATTTATTTCTATTAATTTAAATGAAAGAGCTCACAAGAAATATACTACACTAATTTTCCATTTTTTTTTATTTGCAATTTTATATTTATATTTCTAATTTACTTAATTACTAATTTTCTTTATTTCCAATTTTTATTTCTAATTTTCTTTATTTCCAATTTTCATTTCTAATTTTCTTTATATTTTGTAATTTATTCCATAATATTATTAAAATGCAATTTCGAATATCATGTTTTCCATTTCTGTCTCAGAAAGGATTAATTTAATAAAAAAAAATTATAATAAAAATTTCCAGTATTTTGTTATCATAATTTTATTGTAGTATTATTTAAAATGATAAGGGACTTTTATCTCAATTGAAATTTTTAATTTTACAAAATGATAATTCTAGAAATAATCGATAATTCTATCTCTCTTACATCTTTAAATATGCAGATCTATCCCTTTTACATACACTTGCCATTCTCAGTAAGGGGATGACCTCTCTATGAGCTGTCAGTCCTTTATAAACTCAGCTTCGCTCATAGAGATAAATATTTTAAAAAAATGAAATTCAACAATATTTTAAATATTAATTATTTTTTCATCGAGCTTAGCATATCAAATTTATAAGAAATAAAATTAATTAAATAATTAATAAAAAGTTTTAATAAACATTATTAACAAAATAGAATAAATTTAAATAGAGAAGATAAATCATAATTTTTAATAAAAAATTTAGTTCTAACAAATTTATTGAATCGAATACATTAAATTATATCATAATCATTTTTTATCATATATATTTATTTAAAGATTTTTTGGGAATAAATTATACAATTTTTTAATCATAACTTTAAAACTAAATAAATACTTACGATGATCTATGATAGCCATGAATCGATATATTCAATATATAAATTAGTAAACTTCCGCCATCCCATGAATAATACACTATGATCTTGTTTTTCAGGTAAAATTTTTTTTTGGTTTTATTCTTGATAAAAAATTTCTACTTTAATATTTTTTTCAATTTATTTGAAAATTAATAAAAAATTGGTTTATGACAAATTAATATTTGTCAATTAATAATATTGAAAAGTAGTTATTTTGTAAGCAACAATAATAGTTTTTTATTTCAATTAGCAATGCTTTTAATTATTTTAAATCAAACTTTTATAAAATAATTATATAAAAGTTTTCATATTCATGTTTTTAATAAATTTTTTAATATTTAAATGAACTTTCAACAATTGTATAAATTTTTTAAAATAAATTCAGTTAAATTCGATTTTCATAGATAAAATTGCTGTTCTTTTTCGTTATAATTGCATAAAACTTTTTTTTACGCTTAATCTTCTCTTTGAGAACAATTTACCTATGTATTTACTATTGGTGTATTTCTTCCATCATTAATTTAATAATATTATTATTTATAATAAAATATTTGATTGACTGATTGATTTATCTGTTAACTCTTATAATTTAAAAAATATAAAAGAAAATTGATATTTATTTTATTAATTACAAGTTATTTCTTGAAATTATATCCAATTAATATATTATTATAAAAAGATTTTTATATCCTGATGGATTTTTTTTGTGCAGCCAAACTGTTCTGATTTTTAAAATTTGATTTTTAATATAATTATTTTTTAATATTTTATGTCTTAATGTTTAAGTCCTAATGTATGTCTAATCGTTATTTGAATAATTTATTTTAAATTTATTATGAAGATATGAAAATTCCATGATTGCAACATTCTTGATAGGATTGACAAATGTGTATATAGCCTTTTACATAAATGTAAACTATATGGAACATTTTAAAATTAAAATAAAGGATTAACTTTTTTATTACTTTATGCGAGTTATGATTTAACTTTTTAAATTTCATTAAAATGTTTAAGGTTATTTTTTATTTTTAATATGACACATATCCTTTCTTAATAAATTATTTTATTTTATACTATTAAAAACTCCGAAGATAAATTTTTAAATTAATTAGTTTTTAATCATAATTTAAAATAATTTCATGTATATCATCTCAAAAATATTCATAAATAAATATATAATATTTATAATTATTAGTAAGAAAAAAATTGCTTATTTAAAATATTTTTAATATTTTTATGATTTTATTCAAATAGTCATAATGGTAAATTAAAATTCTTTTAAATATTAAATTTAGTAATTTAATCAAACAATATTTTTATTTTTTTAATAAATAAATTCTTACTAAGTATAATAAAAATTCAATAATTCTTTTATTATTTTTTTCTATTCAATTTATTCTAAACCGAAGTTAATTATGTTCTAGTATTAATCATGTGTTTAGAAAACTTTTTCTAATTATGTATTTAGAAAAAGTTGTCCATCTAAATGGCAATATAAGTTTTTAATAACTGTAAAATGAATATATTATATGATAATTTTTTTTTGCTGAATACATCAAAAATTTGAAAATCATTAAATTATTTCTTTTAATTTTTTAAAGATTTTTGTGGTAGCCCAGCTGGATACTTGATATGGTGGAGCTGGCCACAAGAATGGGAAGAGGGAGGAGGATAGTTAGAAGGGCCACTGGCGGATTGCCCAAAAGAGAAATCTGGCCCGGACAAAGTTTATTGGCGAGAATGGGAATGCAATAGAGGAAAATCGATAAAAAAAAGGGTGATGTAAACTGAATGGGGAAGATATAATTACAATGGAACATTTTAAAATTAAAATAATTGATTAAATTTTTTTTCTTTATTTGCAGATAAATAAAATCATTCTTTAATTATATAGATTTTTATATTAGATTAATGTTATTTTTTTAAATATTATTATGGAATTTTTATGATTATTTATTATTTATAGATAAGATTTTTATTGATATCATATAATGTTCAAAAATATTAAGAAATTTTTTAAAAAAAATTAAAATTTAATTTATATATCAATCAACATTAATAATTACCATGAAGTTCTCTAATTTTTAAAAATGAATTATTGTTTTTTTTTCAAACGGAAATTTTCTTTAACCTTATATTGAAATAAAATGGTAAAATAATTCCATATTTTATGATTATTGATCAATTTTTTAATATAATATTTTGTTCTTCTGAGTAGATACATTTTTTTAATATTAATAGTTAGTTGCGATTTTTTTTCATATTTTTATTAAGTTTACATTGTTCTCTAACGTTTTTTAGCAATGAAAGTTTAAAAGAATTTTTAGATAAAGTTATTATATTTTGGAATTATATATTTATTTTAAATGTGAAACCAGCTGGTTCGCTCAATTGGTTATTTAGAATGTGGAGAAAATGAATAATTTTTTTATTTAATATTTAATTTAGTACGTTAGTGATGCTAACCATCAAAACAAAAAATTATAATAACTAAAATTTTGAGTTTAAAATACATAATTTCATTGTAGCAAATTACATTGTAGACATCATTGTAGCAAATTTGTTGGCGGACTCAGAACAGCGAACTTTGAATGCTGTCTTGACACAATTGCCGCTCAAGTTTGATGATCTGTTCAAGGCCTCCGAGCAGGACGAAACGATCCAAGCGGTTCTGAAGTGTATCCGGACGCAATGGCCGCACAAGAAAGCGATGTCAGAGGACATTGTCGCATTTCACCGACGCCAAAATGAGCTCAGCATCATCGATGGATGCCTACTCTTCGCTGATAGAGTAGTGGTGCCTGCAGTACTGCGGAATGACGTACTCCAGCTGTTGCACAAAGGTCATCCAGGGATGAAGCGAATGAAGATCCTGGCGCGGCAACACGTGTACTGGCCACAGATGGACCAGTAAATTGAGGACATGGTAAGATCCTGTGCGCCTTGCGCCGCTGAAGCGAAGCAGCCGGTGAAGACCGAGCTTCACTCATGGCCAAAAGCTGAAGGACCATGGAAGCGTGTGCACATGGACTACGCCGGACCATTTTTCGGGAAGATGTACCTCTTCGTCGTGGACTCATTCTCCAAATGGCCGGAAATTTTCGCCATGAGTTCCACTGGGTCCACAGCGACCATCGACAAATTGCGGTACTTGTTCGCCCGTCATGGAATCCCAGAGACGCTGGTCAGCGACAACGGGACCCAGTTCACGTCCAAGGAGTTCAAGGAGTTCGCCGCGACCAATGGCATTGAACATTTATTCTCGGCGCCCTACAACCCAATGTCCAACGGTCAAGCCGAACGTTTTGTGGACACGTTCAAACGGACTTGCCGGAAATTAAAAGGGGAGGGGGCACCCCATGTGCTCGACACATTTCTCGCGACATATCGGACTACGCCATGTGATTCATTGCCGGATAGCAGAAGTCCTGCGGAAGTATTCCTCGGAAGGAGGCCCCGCACAACATTGGACCTGCTTCGGCCGAAACCACACCCTCTGGTAGTGCGCGACGAAGATATGGAGAGGCAATTCAACCGACGACATGGAGCAAAGCCGCGAAGCTTTGAGCTTGCAGCCAAAGTCTTCGCCCGGCATCGATTGTCCCAGCCTTGGCGCTCTGGCCATGTGTCCGACCGCCGTGGAGTGATGTACGACATCGCGTTCCCGGATGGATCAAAAGGTAAGTTCCACGCCAACCAGCTGCTGGGAAGGCACACCGACGAGACGGACCGGGAGCAGCTGGACATGTTCAACGAGGACTTTGGGCTTCCCGTGGCCAAGGGACCGGCAATGGCACCGGAAGTTGTGCGCGAGCCCGAGATGGTCGCTCAACAGCAACCGGCACCCGAGGCGGAACGAGATGCATCGCCACCGGCACAGGAACGGAGACGGTATCCCGAGCGGAACCGCCGAGCACCGCGAAGGTACTCGCCCGGCTGAGGAAGTGCAGACGGATGGAAGAAAGAAAGAAGGATGAACCCTTTTAAAAGGGGAGGTGTTCGGGTGGGACCCCACCCAATGATCATACGTATTGACCCATCCCCTATCGATTTCCTACTGTAGACCCTTCCCCTCCTTTGTCCATCCCTTCCCCAATCATTCCCTCGAATCACTTTCCAAACTTTCATAATTTGCTCCCATTTCCCGCTCCCCGAACTCGTACTATTTTGCGCCCATAAATTGTTTACCAATTCTGACTAAATAAATATTTCTTATTTATTTACTACATTTGTCTATTGGGGATCGGGCATAACAATAAATAATTATATGAATTAATGTACGATATCAATTTAATTTTTTAGATAAGAATCTTACTTTATGTAAATATCGATATCAATTTTTCCGATAACAACCTTACTTTGTATAAAACTTAAATATTGATTTTTTTTTATTATTTATGATATAGATAAGTATACATTTTTCAATTATTAGTATAATCATAAATAAAGATGCACAAAATTCCATTTTTTAATATTAGTTATATTTTTTATATATTTTAAAATTTACTTATTTTGTATTTGTAATAATCACAATAATATTTAAAAATCATTTTTGCTTATTGTTTTTTCTTGAACTAAACTAATTTTAAATTTTTACCTTAATGGCCTCATTTATTTAAATTTTTATAATGAAAAAATACCAAAATATAAGTCATAAAACCATTTTTATATTAAAAATCTTTTAAAAAATTTTGTACTTTGGGATACCTTTTATATTAATTAACTAGTTTCCAATTATTTTTTAATTAATTTTTCCATTAGAGAACTTAATGAAGAATTATTAAGAATTAAGATTCAATCAAGGGATGAGTTTTTGCTTATATCTTTTATGTAATTAAAAAGGATAAAACTGTGAAAATCATTTCTATAAAGTAATGTTGGGGATTATTTTTATTTTATAGTAATTTACACTACAAATACTTATGAAACTTGCATTAACGAAAACATTCTATAAACATATAGCGTCCGTTCAATCAGGATCGGAAAGGGAGTAAAAGCATGCTTTAAAATTTAAATTTTTCTTTCATTCTTTTCCATAAATTGCTTAAAATAATATTGTATTCTCTGAATTTCTAATCTTAATTATCTAACTATTCAAAAATTATATTATATTTTCATATCGTTTTTATTTTCAATTTTTATTTTACTATGAAGGAAGTATCCGCTGTACACACGACCTCTTGATTGTTTCGTCAAAAACATTTTATTTTTTAGTTTTATATTATTTTCAGCAAACTGAACATCATGTTTTTAATAGCAAATTTACCATATGGGATTTTGCTTGTGTATATTGACAATACTCGACGTTCGCATCCGCGAAAATACGGTCGGTCAAGGTCAACTAAAATTTATTTTCTATTTTGAGTAATATATATTAATTCTTTGTAATTAATTTAAATATATTAATCTATTTTTAAAGAAACCTCTTTGTTCATCTTAAATATTATTTTTTTTTGTCTTTAATATCCATAGATTGTTGATTACCGGCTGAATTTTTCAAAAAGAGAACAATATGCAGAAGTGTAATGTTTCATTTACAACTCTTATTATCTTCTTACAAATCTGACACTATCATTAAAGAATCAATTCAAATTTGATATTATCAATTGATATTCTACTCTGGTTGTAAAATATAAAGGAATTACTCAATAGAGAAATATCTGTTCGGGTGGGACCCCACCCAATGATCATACGTATTGACCCATCCCCTATCGATTTCCTACTGTAGACCCTTCCCCTCCTTTGTCCATCCCTTCCCCAATCATTCCCTCGAATCACTTTCCAAACTTTCATAATTTGCTCCCATTTCCCGCTCCCCGTACTCGTACTACATTCCTTTTCAGCCATTCCTTGTGCTTGTCACATTGACTCTCTTGTCACATTGACATAATTTTTCTGTGATCTTAGAATCTTGAAATGGAGTAATAATTTTATTCTAATACATATTTGATCATTTATATTAAAGAATAAATTTTTGTATATCAAAAATTCATCAAAATTATAATATCTATGTTTTTAGATTTTTTAAAATTTTCAAATCTAAAATTATTATTATTTTTTAAAATTAACTATAAAGCGACCACGTTGCAAATTAATTCCACCTAATTCATTTAGCTAATTCATTCATTCACATTTTTCTTAAAAAGTAATAAGATTTAAAAAAATTTTATAGATTGAATTTAAATATCAAATTAATAATTTCATTTCTTTATTATTTATTCTATAATTCAAATATTCTTCAAAAAGTTAAATATTTTATAATTCAAATATTCTTCAAAAAGTTAAATATTTTCACTAAGAAAAAATTCCATTTTCTTTTAAAAAATTTTTCATTTTCTTTCTTTCCACATATCATAGAAGTATTCCTAATGCATTAAATGGAGATTCGATCTCCTCTAGAGTCTTATATTTTATAAGATTAATTTTAATTTAAGATATAGTTTTAATATCATCTCTTAAATTAATAACTCAATTTAAATATGGAATAATATTTAAAAAATTATTTATATAAATTATCGCATATTATAAAAAAATATTTTGCGAATATATTAAAATTGCTATTTTTCAAATTAATTTACCTTTACTAATAAGTAAAAAAATTTTGAATTTTTTATTTAAAAGGAAAAGTTCAAAATGAATTTAAAAAAATTTCACATGGATTTTTTCGATCAAGATCTTTAAGTCGATTTTGTCGCCCTTGTAAATGAAAGATTTCATTATAAGTCTGTGACAATTGTAAACATTTTATAGCATGTTAATAAGATATTAATATAAGAATTAATTAAAATCTTTTTTATATTTTCATATTATTTTTAGAAAATTAAATATATATAGTACATAATTCATAATATCTATCCTTTAATATTTTAAGTATTTTTACTAATAAATCTTATTATTTGCGTATTCACTAATTCATTTTTTAATTATTGCTTTGTTATTATTTATTGATTTTTGATTTGATACTCATTTGTTATTTATTAGTTAATGTTAATATTGCTTTTCTTATTATTTTTACTGTTTTATTTCTTCGATTAATGGCCTCCAAAATAGAGCAACGATAAAAAGAGTCGATTTAATATATTTATTTTTTTCTAAAGGATATTATCACAATAATGATAAAAATTTAAAATATATATGTAATAGAAACGAATGTTTGATTTTATTATTTTTGCAAAAAAAATGTATAAAAAATTTATATTTATTTTAGAAATAGTATTTGATATAAGCATAACTGAGAACTTTGATTTGATTTAATAACCAATTTAATAATTAAATAAAGATTAATTTGAAAATATTTTTTATTTCTCTTAATTTTAATTTTTATTATAAAATAAAAATAAAAATGTATTTTTTCCAAATCATATCCAAATCTCACATGAATTTGTTATTACTTTATTTTTTTAATAAATTTATAAATTATATATTTTTTGGTATTTTAATTTTTTTTGGTATTTTAAATTATATTTTTTTGGTATTTTTCGACAATATTTTTTATTCTTATTATTCAATTATGATTTAACTCTTACATTTCTCACTCTTACTTTTCATTATATTTCTCATTCATTAAATTTGTAGAACTTTTTTGTCTCGGATTCATTTTATTTATTCATATTGGAAAAAATAGATTAGTTCTAAAATTCGGTTGCATAAATTAAATATTTATAGTTTTAAAAGCTTTAAACTCATTTCAATATTGAAAGTTGAATTTTTAATTCTTCATTTTAAATTTTGGTTTATTCTTTTAAATGGCATTCCTATAGCAAATATAATTTATTTTATCGTTATTATTATTTTGCATAATTATTATTGAAGAAATTATAAGCAAATTGATTACAAAAAATAAGTTTTTTTTGTTTATACATCGTTTAATATAAGGATTAACAATAAAGATAAGTTATTCAGCAAAAATATTTTTTCCTGTTGTTAATATCAATTATATTTTTTAATTTCAATGAGTGAAATAACTATTTTGGGAAGCGTTGAGATATCATATAAAATCATATAATAGAAATATTGATTTATATTATTTTTTTGTTCACCCCGAGAAATATGGTCTTTATTTCTCGGTGTATATTTCACTGAATCAAGCATATTTTTTATTGGATTTTTTATTGTTAAATGGTCACTAATAAAATATGACGTGATATTAAATTCAATTGATAATTAATTTTTTACTTAATTATTAATTATTTTTAGATTTAAAATAATAATTGCTAGAGTATTTGATTAAATTATGATATCCTTAATTTTCTTTTTTTATTATCTTAATTTTAGTGATTTTTGTATGAAACCAAATTTGACACACTACATGAATCTTGGTCATGTTTTTGAATTTGCAAATTCTCTTAATTAATTTTTGAGAAATTATTAATTACTTAATTATAAATTATACCCTTCATTTTTATAAAAATTTTGTTAATAATTTTTAATCTATCTAATTTTAAGAAATAAATCAAGTTAAAAAT
This sequence comes from Rotylenchulus reniformis, assembly GCA_001026735.1. Lineage (NCBI taxonomy): Eukaryota > Metazoa > Nematoda > Chromadorea > Rhabditida > Hoplolaimidae > Rotylenchulus > Rotylenchulus reniformis. Next base: position 89,886 of record LDKF01000142.1, on the reverse strand, counting down.
TATTTTTTACTGTTTACTATTTTTGTCCGTATATGTTTTTTAATTTAAATTTAGTACAAAAATGAGCTATGATTTTTGGCTCCATCAGACATGATCATATTAATTACTAACGTTTGATTAAAATATTTTTTATAATTAAAATATGAAAAGTATTTAATAATTTTAATTATTAGGCTTTGTTGTTTTCTATAAATTATATAAATATAATTTTTATTATAATTTTAATGTTATGTATTATCGTATTTCCTCTAAAATAAGGCCTAGGCCTTATTTTTTCAAACCTCCTCAAAGGGGGGCCTTATTTTAGAGCAGGGCGGGCCTTATTTTTTTCAATGTGTATTTATCCAATAAATACTTCTAATTTCAGGTGCAATTCTCCTTATGTTCCAACGATTTATCATCAAAAATCCGTTTTCCTCTTCTTAAACCAAATAATTTCATCAAATTGATTTCCATACACCTTTGAATAATTCCAAATTCCAAAAAAAATTAAAATATTAGTTTTAATTAAAATTCTTTCTGACCTGGGCGGTGAGCAAGACTGTTATTCGATTCTTATCATGTCCTATCAACAGAATAAAAACTTTTGAAATTAATAAAATTTGGTTTATTTTATTTATCTCATACATCTTTTGTGCTGCCTTTTGGTTTAATGGTAGTTACCATAGACCAATCAAAATGCCATCTCATTAGCAGCATAAATAAATAAAAATAAATAAAAAAAATTTAGCCCTACAAAAATTTTATTCTCGAAAAAAGATGGATGATGAGATTAGCCCCGGGTGGTGTCCGGACAGAACATCCCCTCGCAGAACATCCCCAAACTGACAAAAAAATACCCCCATGTCCAAAAACTTTTTTTGTTAGACCAGTTAGACCAAAAGTATAATAGACAAAGTTGTGCAGAATTTCATGTCTATCTTCTGGTATAAATATTTTTCTAAATAATCGAACAAAACGACGCCCCACCCCGGGCAAACATATGTTTTTTCAAAAATTTTGCTCAGAGGCCTTATTTTAGAGCAGGGCTTTATTTTTTTCAAACCTCCTCAAAGGGGGACCTTATTTTAGAGCAAGGCCTTATTTTAGAGCAGGGCCTTATTTTAGAGGAAATACGGTAATTATTATTGCAAGAGTAATGAGAATATTTTATTATTTTTTCTTTATTAATTTATTAGTTTATTTAAAAATGATATATTTGAACATTTTTGGCGATATTATTTGGAAGATCTTATTAATATCTTTGAAAATGTGGTTTCATCTTTATTTAGAATTGTTAAATGTATAAGTTGTTTTTATTAATTTTTCCATCAGAAAACTTCATAATGTAAAAAACTATTCTTTCTTTCATATCGTTTGACTAACTTGGATGAAACAATACGTGGATCTAATGGTTTTGGATATACAAGAGGATTTTTTTTGAAAATTAAAATTTATTTTTTAAATTCTAAAATTCTATAATATGCAGTTATGATATATATAATAATATTTAATATTTTTTTGCTTTTATAAAATAATATTAAATTAATAATTCATTTATAAATTAATAATTAATTTAGATTATTATATTTTTTGATTTAAAAGCGAAGCTAGTATAATAATGTTTATTTGTAAATTTTATCATAATGAATAACATTTTATTTATATAAATTTTAATAAAAATTAAAAATATTCTTTTATTTTTTTATGTCATTAAAAATATTTTTATAATTCTACTGTATTTTTTTATTAATTGACTACTATTTATAATGAAATTTAAAATTCTATCTATTATAATGCAATTTAACATGCGATCAATAAAATAAAAATAACAGATAATATTTTTCTTTTTGGTAAATTTTCCTTATTTATATATACAATATGTCCAATGCCAGTGCTTGCAATTTCAGTTTTGTATTTTGGTTAGTTTGAACCCAGATACTTAGGTTAGTTAGAATTCGACTTTCCCACTAGATTTTTATCCATCCGGAATTTCATTAGGAATTTATAAATTTTTTTGATTAATTTTGTAAAATTTTAATAGAGTAACTTGAATATATTCTTCCCATTGATTCTCGAAGAAAAGATGGATTTTGGTTTAAAATTCTGACCTTCTCCTCATTTCCCTCTCCTCTATACTAAGGGTTCATAAATTATTTATGAACTTATTAGTATTAGATATATTTTTTTTGATATATTTTTTGAGGACTTACATAAATTGAATATTCATTGTCATAAAATATAAAATTTTACAATCTTTATATAATATTTTAATTATACATTTTTACATTCTTAAACCTTTTATAAATATTAATTAGATGAATCTTTTTTTCGTAAATGTTCAGCAATCGGTTCATAAATGATTTATTTATTTTAATTTGCTAATCTAAACTCAAGTGACTGACCATTTTTAATTTTGACTTACAAATTAAAAAGAATAATTTTAAATTTAAAGTATCAAATTTATATCCTCCTTTATAATAAATTTTATTGGCATATTCTTTTTCCTCGCAGAAAATATTTAAATAGATGAGAATTTTTAATTTTTATTATTCCATTCCAATTGCGTAGACAATCTGTATTGTGATACTGTTTTTGATTGAATCTATTAATTTACATTTATTTATTATTTTTAAATTTTATTTTTATGTTCAGATTCACTAATATTTTTTTAGGGTTGTAAGGCTCTATTTAAATTTTTTAAATCTTCATATATTACATGCTACTAAAAAGATCTTATGCATGAAGCGCAGCAACTTTAATTTATATAAATCTTAATTAGTCATACATAAATTTTAATTTTTCGATATATGTATTTTTATCTTAATACTTTTCAGACTAATTTGTAATTTTAAATCCAATTAAAAATAATTTATTCTGTGGCCACTAGAGCAAGATCAATTTAAATCCATTTTTGCGGTCAAGTGAGAACTTTGAAACGAAAAGCATCGTTCGAGTTATAAATTGATTCAAGAATAAAACGGCAGCGTGGTGTAGTGGTCTATCACACGGGACCGCTAAATCCCGGGACGTGGGTTCGAATCCCACCGCTGTGTCAGTCATATACTCAAGCCCGTGGGGAGCACATCCCTTCAACTCCAGCCATTAGCCGAGCGGTGATGCAGAGCAAATGGTGATAAGACTCTGAGTGAGTCTCTACCAGCGTTTTTAAGTTCCAGCTTAATCTGTTCTGTTCCTGTTCTGTTCCTGTTCTGTTCCTGTTCCTGTTCTGTTCTGTTCCACGCTCTGAGAACAGAACAGGAACAGAACAGATTGCAAATCTGTGGAACAGGAACAGGAACAGNTTCCGGAGTCCGGAAAAGGAGGCGATATTCTTAGGGAGGGTGGAAAATCGGGAGGAAAGGGAGGAAAATCGAAAAAATTGACCAATTTTCTCAACAAACTGTGCCAAATTCTCAAAATTTTCTCCGGCGGCCCCTATCGGGACCGCCGCCACCCTCACCATATATATAAAGTTTCCTTCTAAAAATTATCATCAAAAAGGTCAATTTTCTTATGAAAGTGGCCAAAAATTCCCAAAATTTTCTCCGGCGGCCCCTATCGGGACCGCCGCCACCCCCCTAAGAAAAAGTGAACTGTCCCTGTCGGGGATGCTTCTGAAATCCGGAACTGGGTCTGGACTTTTAAATCCGTAGTTTTTAATATATCTGAAAAAATTGACCAATTTACTTCAAGGAATTTTAATCTAAAATTTTAATCTAAATTTTCACCGACTTCTTAAATTTTTAAAAATTTCTTTAAAATTTTCCCAATTAAAAAAAACTTCATTTTTTAATTTTTAATAATTGAAATTTTTCTAAAAATAAAAATTTAAAATTTCTATTCTTAAAATTGATCTTAATAATTTAAGCAAAGGACAGATAATTTCGAAATATTTCAGCGAAATTTGAAGTAAAAAATTCCATTGGAACAGATTTGCAACAGATTTGACTGTTCTGCTTAATCTGTTCCTGTTCTGTTCCTNCTTCTAAAAATTATCATCAAAAAGGTCAATTTTCTTATGAAAGTGGCCAAAAATTCCCAAAATTTTCTCCGGCGGCCCCTATCGGGACCGCCGCCACCCCCCTAAGAAAAAGTGAACTGTCCCTGTCGGGGATGCTTCTGAAATCCGGAACTGGGTCCGGACTTTTAAATCCGTAGTTTTTAATATATCTGAAAAATTGACCAATCTTAAAGGAATTTTAATCTAAAATTTTAATCTAAATTTTCACTGACTTCTTAAATTTTTAAAAATTTCTTTAAAATTTTCCCAATTAAAAAAAACTTCATTTTTTAATTTTTAATAATTGAAATTTTTCTAAAAATAAAAATTTAAAATTTCTATTCTTAAAATTGATCTTAATAATTTAAGCAAAGGACAGATAATTTCGAAATATTTCAGCGAAATTTGAAGTAAAAAATTCCATTGGAACAGATTTGCAACAGATTTGACTGTTCTGCTTAATCTGTTCCTGTTCTGTTCCTGTTCTGTTCCAAATTTTGAGAACAGAACAGGAACAGAACAGATGAAAAAATTTTGGAACAGGAACAGAACAGATTTTCTGTTCCGACTTTCAAGAACAGAACAGGAACAGAACAGATTGAAAAATCCTGGAATTTAAAAACGCTGGTCTCTACTAACGAATAAAGCTCTAACAACATTCCCTTCCCCTCCATGTAAGTGAGCCCGTGAAACGGCCCCTTTGGTTGTAACACCCGTGGCAACCCCAGCAATGGGGGAATACCGCCTGGGTAGCGGGACGCGAAAGCGGTGATCCGTATACATCAAAAAAATAAAATAAAACAAAACAAAATTGGCCCAAGCCCACCCAAATTGGGTCAGTCTTAAAAAATTTATTGTCAAAAGATCACTCGTGTCGGCCAATTTACAAAAAATGCTCGGATGATTATTATTTTGGCCATAGCTTTTTTAACTGGGCCAATTCGGATGGGCTTATGCTCATTCTATAGCTAATAATCAGCTCTATCTTTTCTCACCAAGTTTTTTTCTCTAAGTTTGGTTTAAACCGAGTTAACCCAAACTGTACTTTTCGTTTCAAAATTTTCGCTCGACTGCAAAAATGGATTTCAAATGATCTTGCTCGAACGACCGAAGAATAGATATTTTTTATACTATTTTAATTTTTTGAGAAAATTTTTTTAATTTTCGGCTTCCAATAAGTAATATATTAGTGCTAATAATATTATATTTTATTGTGAATTTTAAAAAGCTACTATTTATATTTTTCTAAGCTTTTTGATTATTTTTTAATGCCTCAAAAAGTACTTTGTCTTATGGTACAAACGTAGAGGGTCCGTTGTCCGTAGTATTGAACTAGTATTTCAATTCGCTCAATTTTATTATAAATTTATAATAATTCAATATTTTTCATTTTTATTTTAATTTACAATTAAAAAAATTATTAAAAATTTAATTATATCTTTTATTTAAATAGAAGGAAGACATTTCGGCCCCTTTTTATAATAATTTTTAAGTAAATTTAATTTTTCATCTTGTTCTAACTATATCAGTCTTTATGATAATTTTTTCATATTTATTTTTTTTAGTATAAATTTTGTTAGCCTTTGAAAATTTCCATTTTTATTCCACTTATCAAATTTTCCTTTAATGATAAATTAATGAATATTTAATGCAACATTGTTTCTATTTGTCTTATATGTATAATTTATTTTTTATTTGATCGTCTATTTATTTTCTACATTAGTATTAAATTTATTTTTTGAAATAGTGTTTAAAATTTTCATTATGATATTAGTTTGTTTTTATTTATTTAAAATTTAATTCCTTTTTGGAATAATAGTTGGGTTATTTGTTAGATATTTATTTTTACATTTTTACATACTAAATTTTTTTTCAATGTATATTAGTAGTTATTCACCGGACTTGGTCGTCACTAATTAGATTAGCGACCGCTAATCTAATTAGTGCTTTTCGCGCAAAGTGCGCGAATGGCGGCTTCCTTTGAGCTAAGGCCTAGCCCCTCCCCCCCCCCCCCCCCGCCCCTCTCCAGTTAATTAGCCTAATTAGCGGACTTCGCGCATGTTCCCCAGCCCCCATCCCCCGAAAAAATCGTAAAAAGGGGGGAGAGGAGGGGATGGGGGAAGGGAAGAGGGGGGGGGCATCCCTCCCTTCGCTACCCATGAAGGATAACATCTGTTAACCCTCCCCCTTCCACCATGGCGGAAGGAGAATGAGCGGATGTTGGAAAGAGAGAAGGGGGGAGTGAATAAGCGGAAGGGTGTGAAGCAAATTTGATGGAATGTAAATTTCTCTGATTTGGACATAAAAAAGGGTAGAGAGCATAAACAACTTATGCAATTGTTATGATGAATGGGTAACCCGGGGAAGGAAGGGCTACACTTCACACCGATTCTGATCTGAAAAATATGCCTTCCCATCCTTCCCTTCCCTGGGTTCTCACCAACTGCTCTTGCCCCCCTGACCAACATTGCTGGCGTCCGTCCATATATAGATCTCCGCTCATCTGCGCGCATCAATCAATTTACAACATCACTGATTTTCTGCGTGCACCTCCCTCCCCATACTGCAACAACACTATCCTTTATCTCCTCACGGGCCTCACTTTGGCATCGGTAAGTTTCTCCTCTTCACACCTCCCAATTTTCTTTAAATTCCAATTCCTCCTCAATCATATAAAACCAATTTTTCCTTTTCAGGTATGGCTTCTGCTGATGCTTTTCTTGGTTGGGCTCTGCCACAACAACGGCAACCACAATCAAAAACGCATTCTCCGCCGACCATCCAAGGCAGCCGGTAAGTTAATGGGTTTCCACCATCTTCCCCAGTTTCAATTACATAATCAAGTTACAATTCATGGGAATTTCCCGGAATCCGGCCATCCCCTTCCGGAGCCCCTGCCAATCCCTGCTCCTCGCCTTACCAAGCCACCCGACATTCAGGTGGATAATTTTTAGATTTTTAACATATCCTCCCCTCACCCCCATTCAGCCCCTTCCCTCGACCAGTGCCGCTCTTCAGATGCAGGCCAAGAACACCGAGGCAAGAGGGGAGGAATCCAAATTTTTGAGCTTTATTATCCTTACACTTCTCACCCTTTAGCCTCCCCTTCCGCCATCTAGCCCTGGGTGCGTTGCCCGTGCTGTTTCTGCCATTGAAGCGGCCGGGCAGGTACAAATTTTATTAGATTTTCTCTTCTATAATTAATCCTTTTCCTTTCACAGATGGCGGTTGGCCCAACTTGGTGCTGACTCTGCGGCTCTGAGATGAACGAAAAAAGAAGGAAGGAGGAAAAACTATACAGCTAGGATGATCTTGCTATTAACAATCGATGATAATAATCACATATAATTTTTTAGTTTTCACATTTAATTATCTATTATCTAGATAAAAATAATATAGTTGGGTTGAATTTCTTATAAATAATAATATAATATTAATAAATAATAATAATTAAAGTGAATCATAGGAGAGAAGGGGATGATATTATAAATAATTAAAATTTCCTCGCCCTCCTCCCTCGCCCTCGACAGATGTTCAATTAGATCATGGTTTGCTTTTTTTATTAGATTTATTCATCCAATTTTCAAATTTCCGTTTATGCGGCCCTTCCATTTTAAATTTAATAGCCATGGCATTAAATACACACCACCTACTTAGCTTCAAAAAGAGGCTATAAAAGGGGGGCGGTTCCCCGATTAACCATATTTCATCACTAAGCCTCATTCATTCCGTTCATTCGTTGCAACTCATTCATTTTATTCTTTCTCGTAATTTTCCTATTCCCTTCCTTATAGATTAAAATAACAAATGGCCCTTAACATGTCTAACATCGACGACCTAATGAAAGAAATCATTCCTGACGATGTAAAAATTTTCTACTTCAATCGGGGTGAAGGTGACAAGCAGCCGGATCGCGCATCCCGTGATCGTTCCTCTGGACCCCTGCGAGAAATGTAAGACACCACCTGAGTATGTCAACCAACTTGTAACCAAAGAGGGAGTTACGATCTGGAATGAGCACCTAAAACCACGACTAGTCCCATTCGACTACATCCGCGACTTGCCGGGACACACATTCATCAAATTCAAGGCCAAGAGTAAGCTTCTCAATATCCCACATGGATGCCTGGAGGAAACCAATGCTAAAAAGCCGAGATTAATCAAGATGCCTGCATCTGTTCCATTAAAGGGTAATTTTTATTCCTTGGAATTTTATGCATTTTATAATTAGCAAACACCGGGTTGCTTTCGCAACCTCCGCCGCCACCTCCCTCAAAACCCGAGTGGGCAGAGGAATTCATGAGCAGCATTTCTGCTGCGACCTTCGGATTGGATGTTGGCACCCAAACTCCACAAGGTAAGAATTAATTAAAAGATGGTTTTTAAGCTATTATCCAGAACTTCCTCCTCCACCGCCACCTCCGGCCAAACCCGAATTGGCAGAGGAATTCATGAGCAGCATTTCTGCTGTGACCTTCGGATTGGATGCTCAGCCAAAAACGGCGCCTCCGACTCGTGACCAGGAATGGCAAGGGGCTCAGGAATTTATGAACAGCATCGCAGCGGCAACCACCGGCCTCGATGTTGGATCATCTCTACAAGCACAGAAGCGCAAGCTTGAGCAAATTGAGGAGGAAACCGCTGCTGCAACGCTTATGCAGAAGGAACCTCTGGCTTCTCCGCCAAAGCATGGTGAAACAGTGAGAACCGATTATATGATGGAGCGAATGCTCACCCGTTAATTATTTATCGATTTTTCCCATTTCTAATTATTATTATTATCCAATTTTCAGTATTCTCATTCCACTAATAATCCATTATACCTCATCTTGTAATATGCTTAGCACAACAAGCTTCTCGGATAAAGACCTTAAATTAAAGCATCCTTTCGGAATGATTATATCGGGTCCCAGCTCAAGCGGGAAGAGCACTTTTTTGCTCAAACTCATTGCTGAGTCTGCCAACCTAATTAGCCCTCCACCAGCATCCATCCTTTATTGTTTTGGTGAAATGTCCGAAATTGTCCCAATCCTACAACGCTCGGGGTCAGTGTCTACTCTGGGGTGGCACCAGCAGAATTGATTAAAAGGATGCCCAAACCACTGTTGCTTGTACTCGACGATCTCCTCTTATCCATTTCGGAACAACAACTCTCGGAATATTACCTAAAGGACTCGCACCATCAAAATTTTTCCATCATCTTTGTTACGCAAGCCTTGTTTGACCGAAAACTCCGCGTACCGAGACAGAATGCCCAATATTTGGTGCTTATGAGAAGCCCAAACTCAGAGCTCTCCATCCGCAATATTGGTGTTCAACTATTTCCCAGACGGCTTGGTTATTTTCTCGATTCCTATCGCCTAGCCACCAACAAACCATATGGATACATTTTAATTGACATGCATGCTGCCTCAGATCCTTCATTAAAACTCCGAACTGGTATATTCAAAGATGACAGAGAGGAAGGCGAAAGCATCATTTTCATTCCTAAAAATGGTCTCGCCTAAATCCACAAACATTAGCCAATTAGTCCAAAGCAACACCAATTTTCTTCGTTCATTAGCTCGCACCAAATCAATTAGCAAGCGCAAAAAGCTTTTAAAGAACGCCGGAGCTGACCAGCTTCTCTCACTCGTGGAGATTTGCATGAATATTCTCTATTCGCGGTTTCAACTTACAACTCGCAAGAAAAAGCGCCTTCTCCCATACGCTGATTTTCTCCGGCGACTTGCAAGGAAGCGCACAGAGAGAGGGGCAAGGAGATTGCTAATTCAAAAAGGAAGTGGAGCCGGCCCTCTATTTGCAGCCCTTCTCACACCTATTCTCATCGATTTAGCTCGTTCAGTTACCTCTAAAGTGCTCGGCAGTGAGCAGCAATAAAAAATGGCATCCAAACTTATCCTCGTTCCCGAAGACATTTATCGAGGCATGACAACCAGCGATACAGGCAATCTTAATTTGGACTTTGCTCGTAAAGCCTTGGAGAGGACCAAACGACAACGTATCAATACTAATACAAAAAATGTGCTTTATAACCAGCAGCTTGCCAAATATTTGCATTTGCGAGGGGAGCATGAGAACAAGCCGGCAAAAGTTGAGTTCAGTAAGGGGCTAAGGGCATTGGTGAAGAGAGGAGATGATAGCGACGAGGAGGAAATTGCAATCGAGTTCAACCCTACAAGACCGCCTCATCGTCGTGGACGCCGTGAAGCCGGCGGGCAACCACCCCCTCCCCCACCTCCTCCACCACCGGCATCCTTTTCGCCTACTCCACCGGCACCGCCGCGTCAGCCCGGTGCCCCTGTGGCACCACCGGCTCAGCCAGGAGCCGCGCCTCCCCCG
>LDKF01000142.1:0-79462 GCA_001026735.1 Rotylenchulus reniformis | reverse complement strand
CCAGAAGCACCATCTGCAGAGCCGACCCGGCATTTTCGCCGTCGTGGTCGATACAATCCTGAAGTGACTGAAGAAGGACCAATTCCTACGCCCTCTGAGCCTCGTCAAGCAAGAAAAAGAACGCGTCAAGAGGCCTTTGCCAAAACCGGAGGCCCAATCCTTTCAACAAAGCAAAAAGCGAAGAAGCAACAGCGAAGACAAGCTGTGCAGCCTTATCCTCCACAGCCGGGAGCAATTGTTACTAGTGAGCAAGGCCCTAGTCATCAGGATGATGGAAATGCAATTTTCACCATTCCAAATAGCAGTTTAACATCCGAAAAATTGTCTAAACGATACCATATTTGGTTCAATCGGAACCCAAATAAATATCTTATCCGAGGGGATAAGATTTTGACGGATAGCGGGAAAGCTGTGGCGGGCAGCAGCTTGAGAAAATCGCTGCGATATATTATTGACAGCAAGGCCGGTATAAGAAGACAACATCAACCTCCTGGGACCAAATTTATCCAGCAACGAATTGAAAAGGATACGATTCTTAGCTCATGGATGCTTCCGTTCAAAAAGAAGCGGCTTCAAAACTTCAAGCCGACAAAGTGGTGAAGGATACCCTAGACCGGCTCTACAATGACCCAAAATCTTCCTCGGCTTTTGCTGGAGTACAGAGATTATGGGTAAGTTTTTATTTTCAGTAGAAAACTAACCTTATTTTTAAATATTCTCAGCAAGAAGCCAAGAAGGAGCTGGGAAATCGAATTAGCAAAAAGGATGTTCAGGATTACCTCGAAGGGCATCGAACCTACACCCTTATGCGCCCTCGGAGGGTGCACTTTCCGAGAGCAAAACAGTTCCAACTGGATTTATGACCGATGTTCAAGTAGATTTGGCAGACTTTCAGGCGCTCTCTCGAAGCAACAAGGGAAATCGATATTTGCTTCTCGCTATAGATGTACTCTCCAAGCGAATTTTTGTTGTACCGCTAAGATCAAAGAAGACCGATGACATGGTGGAGGGATTCAAATAGTTGCTCGCCCAAATGCCTATGAAACCCCATCGGATCTTCTCGGATAAAGGATTAGAGTTCAGAAATGCGCCTTTAAAGAATTTATTCAAGGAGGAAGAAATCGACAAGCATGAATCTCTCCACTCAGCGGTGAAAGCAGCCCTTGCGAAAAGAGCAATTCATACGGTCAAGGGACGGCTTTATCGATTTTTTGCGCACCATAAGTCCCTCAATTGGGTAAGTTTTTCTTTCGAGAAAACTAACCTTGGATTACTTCATAATCCTAGGTAGATTTTTATTGATATAAAATCAAACCTTGGTTTACTTCATAAATCAGGTAGATACAGTGCATCAAATTGTTGATGGAATTAATCGATCCCCCTCCCGGGCCCTGCCTGATGGCCTCCGTCCGGTAGATGTGAATTTTAAGAATGCCCAACGCATATGGAAAAAGCTTTATGGCAAAGAATTATATCGTTCACTCTTCAGCAAAAAAAAGGAGGGAAAGGCAAAATTTAAGCCTGGTCAGACAGTACGAATGAGTGTGGCAAAAGGACAATTTGAGAAGGGCTATATACCAAATTAAACTCTGGTAGGTTTTATTTTCAATAAAATCCAACGTTAGAATATTCATCCAAATATTCTTAGGAAGTAGATGCAGTTAAGACCCATATGAGACCAATCCATTACAAGCTGAGAGATGAAAGAGGCGAAAAATTCAAGGTCTGCCATTGGTTACTTAGTGTAAATTTAATTAATTTTAGGGATTTTTCTACGGAGAGGAGCTTGCACCAGTGCGCCGAGATGCCGACACCACCTACCGGATTGAGAGAGTGCTGAGAAAGAGGACGAGAACCGATGGTACCAAAGAGATTTTGGTCAAATTCATTGGATACCCGGAACCAGAATGGATCCATGAATCACAACTTGTATAAATTTTCCATCATTCTTTCATATTGTACATTTCATTCAATTATTCATTTCATTCTTCCTTTTTATTAATAAATAATGTCCAACACCTTCTTCGTCCATTTGCCTAGCAATAGTTCGGATTATCCGGAAAATGCTCCAAATAAATTTCGTGTTCGCTTGCCAAGACCCCTTCATTTTAATGGCACATGGGTTGTTGGTCTGCATAGCATTACCTTTGCCTATTCTTGGTAAGTTTTTTCTTCAAAAAACTAACCTTGATTTACTTTATAAATCTAGGCCCTCTACCCTGGGCACGCTTGATGATCAAGCCATAAATATCCATTTTACTGCGGATAACCACGGACGACAACGAGTTTTACGTATTCCCGTGCCAAAGGCCTCTCACACTAAGATTGAGAGTTTGCGCGAATTTATCGCCGCCACATTGAAGCATCAGAGCGAAAGCATTGAATCTATTGGGAAGAGCGACTATCAATATGTTAGTCCGCCTCGGATGGAGGATGCCCGAAGAAAGCGTTCGGCTGGTGAACAGCTCAAATCTCCCATTAGAGGTGAAGAAGAAACATTGGGCTCTCCGCAGTTGGCTACACCCGAAAAAGAAGAGGAAATACCAAAGAAGGCTAAATTAGATACGCAACTTCCTGAGCCCGAGCTAATTGATGATGGTCCGAGCAGGACAGTTAAAGGAAAGGATTTGTTAGATGATCTGTTGGGATCGCGCCCTAAGGAGGGTGAGAAGAATAGAGCAGAGCAATTCTTGGACAAATTTGGTCTTGGAGACAAACATGAAGATAATAGGAAGCAGGAAGAGAAATAGAAGAAGAAACGAGAAGAAGAAGAGAAAAAGAGACGAGAGGAAGAAGAGAAAAAGAAACGAGAAGAGGAAGAGAAAAAGAAGCGAGAGGAAGAAGAGAAGAAGAAGCGAGAGGAAGAAGAGAAGAAGCGAGAGGAAGAAGAGAAAAAGAGGCGAGAGGAGGAGAAAAAGAGACGGGAGGAAGAAGAGAAAAAGAGGCGAGAGGAGGAGGAGAAAAAGAGACGGGAGGAAGAAGAGAAAAAGAGGCGAGAGGAGGAGGAGAAAAAGAGAAGAGAAGAGGAGGAAAGGAAGCGAGAGGAGCGATACAGAAAAAACCAAGAGGAAGCTATAAAGAACAGCGAAGCTAAGCTTGACAAAGAGCCATCCCCTGCTTTGGCCTCCGAGCCATCTACGGTAAAGCCTGATGAATATTTAGAAGCTCAGGAGAAAGAGGAGCCAGAAGATGAACAGCACTCATCCTCTCCGTCTAGAAAAGATCCGGTTAAATCCTTGCTTTCAAATCCTGTAGACAAGGCCTCAAGATTATTTTCATTGCTTCTCGGAATTGGTGGCAAAGATGAAGAGGAGCCAGATTTGGGGAAAATTCGTCAGATTATCGATTCGGTGGAATTCCAGTACCACAAGGATTTTGACCGATTCAAGGCTGTATTTACCGATCCGAGCATACAGTTCATTTCGCTATCACCCCAACTAGGCTATGTATTAAGATTTGAAAACCCGCAATATATGGTTAACAATGAAATTGCCAAATATGGATGTGATCTACGCGGAGGATTTTCATCTTTTGCCGTCTACAGCAAGGTAAGAAATTTAGATTTTATTTGCAATTTTTATTTCCAAGAGTCTGATAGAACCAAGCATCATTGGTAACACACTAAGCTCACTGCTGCGCGTGGTCTCTATTACAGGGGCCATTCCAGGAGAATACACAGAGAAGATTTACGATACACCCATATTTGCCCGAGTGATGCCAAAGGAAGTGGCGGAAATTGAGGTTGAGCTACGAACAATGGATAATGGTAAGTTTTTTATATTCAATAAAAAAACTAACCTAGATTTACTCCATAAATTTAGGCCGCTTAGTACCATTTTCCTATGGAAAAGTGATGGCGGTACTAATATTTAAGAAAACGATCAACTTTTGATTCCATCTTGTACATTGCATTCATTCATACTTCATTCATTCATTTTTTCGTTCATTCGATAAATGGTGCATATCATCTTCGACCTTAGTTTAATTGGTTATCAAGACCTATTCCTAACTCAAACTGGTGCAGGAGCTTCTAATTTAATTGGCGAAGATCAAACAGGAGCCGATCCACTTACTTACGCAATCTTCCGAGGTTCACCACCCTATCAACGCGGCTGGGTGTTTTTTTTCACTTCCAATGAAAATCTAACCCTTATTACATAAATTAAGGGTTTACAAACAGGAGCTGGTGGCGTAGGCGATATCTTCCGTGGAATATATCGCTTCTTCCTACCACTTCTTCGAAAAGTTGGGACAGCTGTTGGTAAGTTTTTCATTCGAGAAAACTAACCTTGGATTACTTCATAATCCTAGGCCAAGAAGCCCTCAATACAGGCCAGAGAGTTTTAGACAAGGTTGTAACTGAAGGAGCGCCGCTGAAGGAAGCATTCCTGCAAGAAGGAAAGCGAGGCATCGACACAGTATTGGATAAAGGCGGTTTGCCAAAACAATTCGGAACAGGACGACGAAAGAGTATAAAAAGAAAGCGACAACCGCCATTCCTTTCGCATCAAACACTTATTGGAAGAGCTATTAATAAACCCTCAGTTACAAAAAACGTATTAGATCCGATACATTTGGACTTTACTAATTATAAAAATGGCTTTCCATAAAATTGACGGACAGAGTGTGGACTCTATTACCAGTGCGGTCGACCTTTTCAGCATTCCTCCTACAAATGTTACAGTATCATCAGCCAAAGTCTTTGAAATTCTTCCGAGCAACCCGCTGACGGACACGCCCTACCACTTCAAAATATTTTCCTCCCAAAATTATATCGATCTATCGAAATGCTATCTGTTCGCAGAAATGAAAATTCGAAAGGAGGGAGCAGATGGACGGCTGATGAATCTCACGGCTAATGATAATGTTGCCCCGATTCAGCTAATCGGGCAAACATTCATCAATAATATGCGAATAGCGATAAATGGTCGAGAAATTTTCAATTCCAACTCATTAATGGCCTACAAAACCTTTCTCTCTCATGAATTATCCATCCCCATGTAGGCCAAGCAATCTCATCTGAATGCCGAAGGATATTTTGGGGACCAGGGAACCGTTCTAGAAAATGGTCAGGGTTTATCTCCCGTAAGAATTTCTTTGAATGGAGCAATAGAGTGCAATTCATCAGCAAAATCTATGCTGACCTCTTCAACCAACCTCAATATCTCATCAACCAATAAGAATTTATGCCTAAGTTTTAATTATTAATTTATATAGTTGTGAGCTGGATATTACTATCCAGCCAAATGAGAGCGCATTTGTGCTCATCGCACCTCTTGTCGAGGGTCAGGCGGTACCGCCGCGGTATCATCTGGAAATTGTTGCGTTAAAGCTGTATTGCAAGAAATTAAATCTTATGGATGGGCTGGCTCTACAATTAGCCAGAAAACTGGAAACAAATCCCGCTCGCTATGCCGTGCGGAAAACTATGATGAAATCGCTGTTTATTAGTCCGGGGTAAGTTTTCATTGTTCAATGAAAAGCTAACCTTGATTTACTTCATAAACCTAGGCGCAATGCAAACTTGTTTATGGAACAAGTGCCAAGACAAGTTACACTCGGATTGGTCGCCAATTCGGACTATGTCGGAGATCAGCGCAGAAGCCCCTTCAATTTTAACCATTACAATGTTCGGGACATTAGTATAATAGCCAATGGGTAAGCTTTTAATTTCAATAAAAAGCTGACCTTAATTTACTGAAATAAATTTAGTCGTTCATATCCGCAAGCACGATATGACTTGGATTATGCCCATCGACTGGCTATCCGTCCTTTCCTGGACATGAATGAGGCAGTGGGTTTTTCAAACTCGCTTAACTCCAACGGAATCACCTACGAGCAATTTCTCTTTACCCATTGCATCTATGTGTTCAATTTGACCAACAGCGGGGAGGACCAAGGTGGCATGTTCGACCTCATCAAAAAAGGTTCAACGGCTGTGAACATTGTTTTCCGGGAGGCGGTTCCAGCCGGTGGACTCATGCTCATAGTGATGGGTGAGGCCGACTCAGTGTTCATGGTGGATAAAAACCGTGATGTCGCCACAGACACAACCATTTAATTGATCATTCATTTCACTATTCATTTTTTTTCACAATTTATTGTGGTTCATTTAACTCTCAGATAAAGCATGTTTTCCCAAAAATCGCTAATGTTTGTGGGTTTTCTCCTCCGAATATCTCTACCAGTGGTTGGCTTAAATTTCGAGGATCGAATTGATTTTTCGGACGAATATAAACAACTACAAGACCAAAAGCTGAGAGAAGCCGATGCAGAGTTCCCGGAATATTTGCGACGCCTTAAGGATCCCTCTATAAAGATGGAATCCCCCATCCAGGCACCTATGCCATTCCCTTCCATTCAACTTTGCAAGGAAAGACCCGCCGACGGCGATTATTATGGTAAACTTTATTCGAAAAATTATTCTAATAAATAAATCTAGGACATATTTTCTGTTGGACAATGGTTGCATTGTTCGCCATGACCATAGTTAGTCTCATCATTTACCAGCTCCGCTCAATTCTTTGGCTCAAATTTGCAATCTCTCGAAATCGGCAACATCAAAAGGAGTTTGAGCTGGTCCCGCATGGACAGCATTCGGATTACAAGGATTTTGAAAGCGAATCGGATGACAAACAAAGTGTTCCGCGGGTAAGTTTTTCTTCGAGAAAACTAACCTTGGTTTACTTCATAAACCTAGGTGTGACCCGTCTGACCACCTCCCCTCGCCAAATTCACTACAGTATCCAGCTGCACTCATAGTGAATTTAGTAGGTTTTTTATTATCAAAAAACCAACCTTAATTTATTGAAATAAATTTAGGACCCGCAAGGGCAGCAAGGATCTCATTGGGTGGCTATTTACGCATATGGACCACATCGGGATGTCATCTATTTTGATAGCTTGGCTTTGCCAATATTACCATCGATTTCCTCATTTCTCAATGTCTTTCCTAATATAAGTAAAAATACAATACCGTACCAATCTCCCTTTTCAAATAATTGTGCCCATTTTACCATATATTTTGTTCATTTCCTCTCCCGAGGTTATTCATTCAATCAATTTCTTCACCATTTAAATGTAACTCACAATCCGGACTTTTTTGTGAGAATATTTGTTAATAAAATGGTTGGAATTTGAAAAAATTATGCAGTCATACCAGATGGTCAAGGGTAATTAAAAAGCGCAAGGATTGTGCAATGGAGGGGGAGGAGGGGAGGGGATCGAATTTTTTGAAATGTGCCATTCATTTGCATTCATTATCCTTTTTTGTTCTTCCTTCCCAATTTGCCTTCACTTTCGCGAATTTTAATTTTTAATATTTAAAATATTAAATATAACAAAAAAAATCTCATCCATCTTTTTTCACCAACTTTTTTCATCCATTTGTCATTGCAAAACGGGGGCCCGGTTCAGTTACGAACTAGACTTTATCCCGTTTCTGCAAAATATATTCCTCTTTCATTTCCATTTCTTCCAATTCATTGATCAAATTTAATAGATTAAAATGGACAAGCGTCCTCCAAAGCGCCCACATCCCTTTTCTATACTGGGATTGCTCTCGTCCATCGCTCCCCCTCCCGCCAAACGTCCTTTATTGAGTGCGCCGGAAAACCAGTCGCAAACTGGTTGTGGCTCGTCCTCCACGGAAAAATCACCCAAGGACTTTGTAAAAAAGTTAGGCGACTCCGTAGAGCACAATTCCAAATTCAAATTTGGAAAAGTCAAGGCCCGTTTTTCCATTACTGCTCTCCCCGAGGACCCGGAAACAATGCTCGAAGGGATCTTTGAGCATTGCATCAATGAAGCGATCGAAAGCTGTCGCCAAAGCATGGGCGAGAAGCCGGACCATGTCGGTTGCACCGTCAACAGCGTGCTTTTGGATCCGCCGATCTATACGCCAATTCGCCCCAACAATGAGAATGCTAGCGAGGCCGTTTTGAATATGTTCACCAAAGTTGCTCAAAGCAAGAAGCAGGACGGCATCACGCTTTGGGTAAGTTTCATTTTTTTATGAAACCAATTAAAATTACTTTTAATGAAAATCAATTGCTTATTCTGAAGAATAAATATTTGAAATAAAATTTCTAGGGCGAGCCTTTCGAGGTGATCGTTACAACGGTCAACCTGGCCCAACTTCCTACTGCACCTCAAATTATCGGCGGCAACAATGATAACGTCACTACCCATCATCGGATTAGCGACAAGGCACTTATCAAGGTCCATTTCGCTAGCTTTTAAAAAAAAATCTTTTGTGTATTTCCAGATTAATAACAACGATGGTCGTTGCTTGTTTTACGCGCTTGTGGCCACTCTGATGCATTCAGTTGCCGGCTGGGAGAAATGGCGGTTCTATGATTACGTGCACAATCGACGAGGGCAACAAGGCCAATTACAACGTGATGCGGAATCTTTGATGCGAGCAATCAATGCGCCCATGAATGAGAAGGAATATAAAGCGAAGGACTATGTGCCGGCCGTGATCAGCAAATGGAATATGGACTATGTTGGCAGGTTCCGGTTTCGTTGTTTCATTTTTTCTGCCATGGGGACATATAAGCCAATATATCAATGGGGAGCGGTTGATTTCGACACACCAATTATTCTGTATCTCATGGATAAACATTTCCACGGGATAACAAAAGCAAACTACCTGTTTGGCCAGCCCTATTGCTTCAGCTGTGAAGGCTGTTATGATCGGCCGAAAACGCATGATGCAACATGCAAGGCTCGATGTGTCAAATGGTAATAAGCTTAGGCTATAAATAAGCTTAGGCTCAAAAAGCTTAGGCAAAATTCTTCATTTAGTTCTCGAACTGGGCCAACTTTTCCATGCAAGCCACAAGATGGATACGAGAAAAATTGTTCGTCTTGCGGCAAAACATTTTTCTCTGGGGATTGTTATGATTGGCACCGAAAATCTGGCTTCTGTCACCAGAGTCATCAATGTGAACATTGTCATGTGATCTACGATGTGAAGAAGAACAAATACAAGGGGAGAGCCGTAAGTATTTTTTTCTTTATTAGCATAAGCCAAAATTTAATCGATTGGATGGTTTAAGGGGCACGTATGCTCGGAACGATGGTGCCAGAGGTGCCAGGACTTTCACGACCCAAAGAGAGCAAGTTTTTTTTTGAAAAGATAAACTTGAATTTACTTCATAAATTTAGGGTTGTTTTATCCAACCATTGGAGCCAAAGCCAAAGGCTCCATGCCGTTTTGTCGCCTTCGACATGGAAACAACGCAGCATCAGGCCGTGGATGATCCGAGCAGCCCGGCCTTCCAAAAAAAGCGTCGTCGTCATGTGCCCAACTTTATTTCCGCCAAAGTTTCCTGTGCGGATTGTATTTCTTCGGGGCAATGGAAGGAGAGTCTTCGAGGCGACCATAAATGCAAAGTGTGCGGGGACAACAGAACCATCACCTTCAGTGAACAGCCGTTCAAAGACACTAAAGTCGATGAGATGGTGGTCAGCCGGCATCCTTTGATGGAATTTGTCAAGTGGATCCTCTACAAGTTGCCGCTGGAATTCGAAACTTATGCATTTAGCCACTACGGTAAGAATTTTTTGAATTAATAAAAATCCAACCCGTTTACCTCATATCGTAGGAGGAAAGTTTGACAACGTCCTGGTATTCAGCGAGCTCTTCCACCAGGGAATCATTCCGCAAATGATTCGCAAGGGCAACAAGTTATATGAGTTCGAAATTAAACAACGGAAAGGCAAAAACCCCAAAGTCGTCTTCCGCGACTCGTACAACCTGATCCCGACATCGCTCGCTTCGCTGGTAATTTTTTCTTTCGAAGAATAATAACCTTAATTTACTGAAATAAATTTAGGTACCAACCTTTGGCCTTGACGTGGAGAATAAGCCGTTCTTCCCCCACTTGGCGAATCGCCCTGAAAATTATGGGCGACGCACCCTCCTTTCCGAGGATGACTTTTTGGCTTCGGGAATGATGCCGGTAAAGAAGGCAAAGTTTAATGTCTGGTTTGAGGAGCATAAGCACGAGCCATTCCTGTTGGATGAGGCCTTGGCAAGGTAAATTTTTCCGAAAATATTAAAATACTTTTAAATTGCAGTTACTGTACCAATGATGTTGACATCTTAATGGCGGGATTGGTTGCCTTCCGCGCTGAATTCATGGAGGTCTCGAAGCGTCCAGCAGTGCTACCCAATGGAAAGGCCGACCGTGCCTTCTACGACACACCGCACAATGGAATTGACGTGCTTCGGCAATGCATGACCATCGCTGCCGCATGCATGACCCATTTCCGGACCAACCATCTGAAGGGCGGCAAATTGGCAATTGTGAGTGACCGTGGATACGACCATGGTGACCACCAGAGCCTGCTGGCCACGCGCTTCTTGTTTTGGTATATGGATGAGAAGGATGTGTTTGTGCAAACCGCCCATTGTGAAGATGGCGAGAAAAAGTGAGATTTTTAACCAATTAATCGCTAATTTGATAATTAAGGGTTGGCAAATATAAATTGGATGGCTGGGTAGAATATGAAGATGAACCTGCCCAATCTTATGGATTGGAAGTTCATGGTATTTTTTTTGCTAAAAATTTTCATCCTGAGAATTTTCAGGCTGCATATGGCACTCCTGTCCGGTCTGTTACCCAAATGACCAGCAAAGGATGAACAACGGCAAGAAGGCAGGCATCAACCGAGAATTGGACAACCAGCGGCTGGACTATATCCGTTCGCAAGTTGGCCGAGTTGATGTCTTCTGGTAAGTTTTTATTGTTCAAAAAAGCTAACCTAAGAATATTCGTTTGAATATTNGAGAGAATGAAGAAGGCGTTCGAGAGCATCTCTGACAATTTCGGGCCGCTGGACATTCGCTCGGCTTTCATGGGCGGTAATTTTTCAAAATAAGTGTTAATCTTTGAATATCTTTCTGAAATCCTTAGGCCGAACGGGTCCGTTGAAAATTCATCACGAAGCGCAGCCTGATGAGACAATTTCTTATTTTGATGTAACTTCCCTGTATCCCTACATCAAGTAAGTTGAATTACCAATTATTGAATTGATTTTTTTTGCATTGGCAATTTAGCTTTTTGACCAAATATCCAATTGGCCATCCGAAGCTGCATGTCATCAATGAAAAATTGAAAAAACCGTGGACGTGCCCCGACGACAACCAATATGAATTGGCCATCATCAAGGCCTTTGTGGTGCCACCGAGAGAGCTGGATATCCCCATCCTTCCAGTTCGCGTCAACGACCGCCTACTATTCCCGCTTTGTATGGCCTGCGCGTAAGTTGAATAATGTTTGAAAATTGCTCAATTTTCTTTGTTTAGAAAGAAATACCCTGAGGGAGCGGTCAAGGCTGGTTACTATTGTAACCATACCGACCAGAGACGTGGATGGGTAACAACTTGCACCTCGATGGAATTGGATATCGCTCTGGAAGAAGGTTACAAGGTCACACATGTCTACCGCGTCCTGGAATACACCGATGGCGACAACAATATCTTCAAAGGCTATATGAGGGAGTTCATCAAACAAAAGATTGAGGTAAGTTTTCATTTTTTTCAATGAAAACCAACCTTGATTTACTGTATAAATCTAGGCAAGCGGTTTTGAGCATGGGATTGCGGGGGATGCGGATGCTGAGGCGCTGTTCATAAAAGAATGCTGGGACAAGTTCGGCATCGAATTGGACCAGGCAAAGATGGTCCCTAACAAGGGAAAGCGAGCCCTGGCCAAATTGGCGGTCAACAACCTTTTAAGTTGCTTTTTTCAAAAAAATTTTTTGAATGAAATTTCAGGGGGACGATTCTCGCTGAAAAATCATGGCCTCGTCCAAAGCCTCGTCACTGACCAGCCTTCGGACCTCTGCAAATTGCTCAGAGACAAATCTGTGGAAGTGTCCTCCCTCGACGAGCTGACTCCCGAGTGCATCCTCATCGGATACAGCAAAAAGAAGGATTTGGTAGCTTTTTTTCTTCAAAAACTAACCTTGATTTACTTGTACATTTAGGTTGAGGAGCATCCATGCTCGAATATTGTAATATCCCTCTTCACCACCTCCGCTGTATGATTTTTTCCAAAAAACTAAACCTAAAAATTTTTATATTTTTAGGCAAGTGTTTTGCTCAGAGCGATGTAAAAGGTGGCGAGGACTCAAGGATGCACCCTTCTCTACACGGATGTGAGTTCTTTTTTGATCGATTATCGATCATAATTTTGTGCAATTTTAGACGGACTCGCTCATCTACGCTCATCCGAAGGGCAACAATCCGCTGAAGCTCGGGTAAATTTTATTACATAAAATTAACCTGGATTTACCTTATAAATCTAGGTAAGTTTTTCTTCGAGAAAACTAACCTTCATTTATTTTATAAATTTAGCCCACACCTCGGGCAATTTACGGACGAGTTCCCGGGGCACGTTATAGAGGAGTTTGTGTCCGGAGGGTGCAAACAATACGGGTAAAATTAAACGAATTTTAACTTTATAAAAATAATAAGGATTATTCTTAGGCTTCGGCTGAGAAAGAAGGGAGCACCGGCAGAGGCAGAGCCCGAACACGTGCTGAAAATACGCGGGTATGTTTTTCTTTCGAGAAAACTAATCGGATTACTTCATAATCCTAGCATGACTCTGTCGCATGACGTCGTCAACGGACAGGGCCTGAGGTACCAACCAGTATATCAAAGATTTATTCTTTTAACAACCTAAATATTTTTTTTATCTATGAATGACTAAAAAGGGAATATATATTGTTAAAAAATGAATATTTATTATATGTAAATGAGTAAAAAACTAGATTTAATTAATTTTACAAGCTAAATCATTTATTTTTACATGTATAGTGTAAAAATGATTGACTTTACAAATTTATTTGGATAATTAATCATTTTAACTTCATAAAAATTTTTTAAAATTCACAAAATAAGTTGAAACTAATCTTAAGAAGAAAACAAAAAATCAAGATTAAACTGTATATTTTTTAAAGGCTAGGATGGAATTTAATTTTAAAAATCATTAAATAACATTTAACTAATGGAATCCCAAAGCTAAAGTAATTTCAAATTTTAAAACATCATTATTTTTAATTGAATAGCTTATTATTTAAGCAGATAAATAAATTGTAAATCCCTGCCTTTAAATATAAATTCATGAATTAACAAACTCCTTCATAATATAAATCAATATCCATTAATGCAACAGATATAGTAGCATGAATAATTAAAATGAAAATGAAAATATAAATTTAATCCAACTAAAAAATTAATTTTTAAAGTACTAAATATTAAGAATCATAGATTTGAGACCTAAAATATAAAAAGAAATAAAATTATTACATTTAATTAATTTAAAATAATTATAACTAAAAGTCCCAAAATAAATCAATTGACAGGAAAGGAGAGCAAAATATTTTAATTTATTTAACAAGAAATGAAATAGGACGTTAATATTAAAAAAATAACCAATATTAAAAAATTTTAGCATCAAAATTTTCAATCTTTTGATTATAATCGTATAATATGGAAATGAATAAATTTATTTTTTTGAAAATTTATTTCAATTCATTACTATATTCCAATAAAAAAATAATGGGAAATTATTGTTTATAGAGATCATCAAAAAAATCTATCAATTGAAAGAATGGGAAGATGATATAATTAGGATTCACATATTTATTCCAATATAAAAATTAAATATAATATTTATTGAGTCATATAATCTACTTATTTAAAATTGTAATTTATTAATAAATACATGTGCATCATAAAGATACATATATATACAAAGTATATATAATTATTTATAATCTGATTAAAATACCATTTAGATTAATTTATAAATGTAATCAAAAAAACTACCATTTTAAAATCAATGATAAAATAATAAATTTTGTTACTTTTATTTTTTGAATCTAAATCAATAAGTTATTTATCTTAAGTATCTTTTGATGCACTAATCACTTTTAAATAAAATCATAAAATGCTAACATTATATAAATATTGAAACTAATTAAATAAATTTTTTTTAAAAGGCATTCTAAAAATAGTTATTTTTTAATAAAATAATTCCTATCGGCATCCCGGGAATTCTTTTTATTATTTTCATAGAATTATATAAATAATTCATTCTCATACAAAAAAAAGTATTAATTAAATGATTAATAATATAAATCATAATTCAATAAATGTAAAAAGAAAATTTATTGAGATTAAATCAAAAATTTAAAAATCTTAAATTATGCCTCTAATAAATTTATAAATAAACTCATACACAGCGAATGCGAATCGAAGATGGAATTGCCTGTCTCATTTGAGTGAATTCAATAGTTGTCCATTTACTGTACAAAAAGTAGCATTGGAATTTTGGAATTTCATAAATGATAAAATAAAAATTATAAAAAACATACTTGTTATTTTATTATAATCAAAAATATTTATTAATTATATAAAATTAATAATAAAGAAACTTAATATCATATTTAAAAAGCATTCGAGTTAATATCGGAAATAAAAACGATTGAAAATAATGTTCCAAATATGAACAATCTGTATAAAGCAAATTTGTTTACACAAAAGAAAAATAGGAATAGTAAAAAGATAAAATAAAAATTATTGAAAAAATAATGTTCCAAATATGAACAATCTGTATAAAGCAAATTTGTTTACACAGAAGAAAAATAAGAATAGTAAAAAGATAAAAACTTGATAATTAAATTAATTCATTAACCAGTCATATGTAATTAGAAATAAATAAATAAATTATAATATGAATTTTTTAGTGAAAACTTAAAAGGCCAAATAGAAGAAAAAAACTCATCCTTTATAAAATTTTCAACATAAACTAAAATTTAATGAATTTTTGACCTTAAAATAAAAGTTAAAAAGAGGATCCAATGTTTGAAACGAAATATTTCAAGCGTTTTTTCGTTCAAAGAAGTCAAAAAATGCTCTTCTTAATGGATTTACGCAAATATTTATCAAATATTATAAATAAAAATTAAAAATATCTAAAAAAAAGTATAAAAGATATATAATGATATTATAAATACTAAAAATAAGAATAAATTATGAAATGATTAAACAGTATTAAAACGAGTGAATTTTTATGAGCGAATTATTTATATAATTCTATGAAGATAAAAAAAAAGAATTCTCGGGATGCCGATGTTGCAGGCGCTGTAGATGGAACGCATATTCTGATAAAACCCGGAAGATCTCAGAGCGATCTTTAGCCAATAACATGAAATCAAATTACAGAATAAATCAAAAAAGTAAAAGAAGATATCTTTTATGTAATTTTAAATTAAATTTATTCGATAGTAGTGTATAATAATATGTATTAAATTTATCCTATCCAAAGGTTCTATTTTATAAATAAATTCATATTTAAAAAATCGAATTTTCATAATAATTTAGGTTACCAAAATAATATAGCTTGATATTAAGTTCAAAATTATATTAGAATTAACATCAACACACTGTAAGAAGGCGATAAAGATATTCACAGTTTTTTATTACATGAATATGAATTAATCTTTAATCAATTAAAAAATAAAATATAATATTATTATAATTTTTTATTTAAAATTTTATTCCAACTAAAAAATAATAATTGAATTTATCATAAAAATAAAAATAAATCATAATTTTTTATTTAAAATTTTATTCCAACTAAAAAATAATAATTGAATTTATCATAAAAATAAAAATTAATCAATCACCATAAGAATACATGTCAATATAAATCAATTTTTATATAATCGTGAAATGAATAATTAATAAAAGTTTGTTG
This sequence comes from Rotylenchulus reniformis, assembly GCA_001026735.1. Taxonomy (NCBI): domain Eukaryota; kingdom Metazoa; phylum Nematoda; class Chromadorea; order Rhabditida; family Hoplolaimidae; genus Rotylenchulus; species Rotylenchulus reniformis. The sequence continues at coordinate 63,680 of LDKF01000142.1, read as the reverse complement.
ATTCAATTAAATGGAAAAAAATAAAAGACGCATAAAGTAAATAAAATTTTATAATTTCTTAACGAATTAAATATCTAAATTAAAATTTTATTTTAATTAGACTAAAAAATAAAAAGTATGAAAATATTAAAAAATGTTATATTAAAGCCGATGGGTTATCTGTGAAGAGATCAACATAACCGCCATACTTCAGAAAATAGTCGTGAAAAAGGCTTGCGCAATTGTTTTTTCTTTGATATCTGAATTCATTTAATGAAGAGTTTAATTAAAATTTTTTGTTAATATTTTAAATAATAATAAATGATTTAAATTTGCTATTTAAAATCGAAAACAAACAAGTTTTAAAAATGAATATTAAGATAAGAAAAAACAGACATTGAAACTACTATTTTGAGAATCCTAAAAAATTATCTATAGAAAACCATTCTATAGATAACTACCTCTAGACAGTTTTTACAACAGACAGTTAAACATCGGATAAATATATATTAGAAGTTATAAATATATATTAGAAGAAATTGCTCTTATAATTTTATATGTAAAAAATAATAAGAAATAGCTAGGAAATAAAATAAAAACAATATCATCTGGAATTGAAAAAAGCGAACATTTTTTCTCGAAAATGGATCTGAATGTTTTGCATCTTATGCTTTTCACTCGTAAAGAAATATAAATTTTTAATATATACGATGTAAAGGTACCCAACATGAGGCTTAGATAAAATCTATGACAATAATTATAAATTAATATTCAATATCAAATCAAAAACAATAAACCTACTTTATTACAATGAAAAAATAGTACACAAAAATAAGAAATATCTGAATTAAATCAACAGAATTTTAATACCATAATTTGTTCGAAATTTCTAGACAAAGATAAAATACAACAAAAATAATTTGAAAAGATGTAGTGATTTAAAAATATTTATTTGTTTAATTATAATTAAGAATTAATTTAGGATAAAATCATGATCATCAATTTGGATAAAAAAAAATTAAAAAAATTATTATTGGCATGAAATCACTGAAAAAATTAAATTTTATTTGCACTATAAAAAAATTAAAAGGTCATAATTTATGGAAAGACTTTCTTTTTTAAAAATTTCGATTATAAAATATTTTTGAAATATTTTTCAAAATATTCTAATACATAAAATATATTTATCTTCGCATTGATGCTTTGAATGCGGACCTTTTGATATTTTAAAATTTAATTATATTATCTATAAAAAATATTTTTAATATTATTAATAATTCTATTTAAAATGATTTTCATTTAATAAAAAATTATGTAATAAATTAAATGATTGATTTACTTTGAAATTAATGAATAATAATAATCTAAATAGGAAAAAAGTTAAATATTCTTTAATTAAATTATAAGCAAAAACTTTTCTAGTTCTTAATTAAATCATAAATAAAAAACTATGTATAACTACACATGTTTGAGGCCAAGGTAAGGTCTAGAGAAAAAAAATTTAAATAAAATATTATATTAATATGTTAAAACTACAAAAAACAATATATAAACAAGTGCAACTATATTTTTAATATAGGTTGAGCATTTAAAATTAATAAAGAAATAAAGAGGAGTCATAAAAAAAATAACCTTAACCATCGAGTAATCAGTAAATTATACAATATATATACGTTTTCACGTTAAAACGGTATATCTAAAAATAATATAAGAAAAATGCAACTAAAATAGAAAAGATTGAACATCTTTTTATTAAGAAATTATAAACAAAATCTTCTAACCCTTATCTAAATTTTCCACCTTTGATATATATGGGGGTCTAAAAGAATTTAAATAGTTTTCCAATTTCTAAAGAATTAATTCATATGGATTATTTTATTATTTTTAAAAATTTTGGCTTATAAACTTTTGTTTGATTTAATGATGAATTTGAATTGCTTCAACGGTTCCCGAGATATTCATTGGTGGTTGATTTCACAAGCCTTTGAAAAAAATTCTAAGATACATTATAAATTTATTAATATTCTAATTTCCAAATAGATTTTTTTATTTGCTATTAATCACTTAAAAATGATATTATAATTAAAACATTTTTTATTAATGGATTAAAAATGTATATCTGTCATATAAAAACATGAAAATATTATATCAGATAGAATAAACTTCTCAACATCTCAAAACTGCTCAACATCGAACCATTGATAATCATCCTGAAAAGAATGTGTAGAAATTAGAAGAAAATGGAACACACAACTTTAAACTAAATTAAAATATTATAATAATTTTATTATAATTTGCATTAAAAGTTAAATATAAATAAAAAGATATAAATTCTTAAGCAATCATATTCCATCCAACTTGTAAAAGAGTGCGGATCATGATAATTATAGAGCAAAAAATTCATATGATGTTATAACACATATATGAATTTATATTAAATTAGTCGCTTCATTTGAGAATTTATTATATGGTTTAATTTAATTAATAAATAAAATAAATTAACTTCAATGTGCTAACAAAAAAGACTTTAACAACTGGAGTGGGTATTAAGCGTTTTGAAAATATAATTTAATGAAATATTTTTTCATAAATATAAAAATTATTGAATTTAGCAAAATATGCTAGAAAAATTAAATTTGCATAAAACATATTACAATTTTTAGTTGAATATGAACAAATTGTAAATAAATATTAATATAATAATTTTATGTTGAAAAATTTTTTGGATATCCAAAAAATAATAATTACTAGATAGTTTAATCTTTTATAATAGAAAATAATAATAATTATTATTATTATTATTTACTCATAGCTTATAATTTAAAAACTTGAAGCATTCTCCATGTGACAATAGCGTAATGTCAATGCTGAATTTTTTACATTATCTTCTTATATATTATTAATTCATTTAAATGTGTGATAAATATATTTTTATTTAAAAAAATAAAAAATAAATAAATAAATTTTTTTATAAACATATGATTCGCGAATAATTTATATAAAAATATTAATATTTACTAATTACAATTAATATACAATTATTCTAAATTATATAAGAACTATTGATTAATTAAGTTAAAAATAAAATATTTTTAAATGAAATGGATCAAATAATTGGGTCCATAATTATTTCCAGGTTTAAAAATAAAAAAATATATTTTATAAAATAATTATGTGAATTTTTGTTGAATATTAATTGAAAAGAAATCATAAAATTATGAAATAAAAAATAAAAAATAAAAATTGGCAAATATAAATTTGAAAGTATAATAATTTTTAAATGAATAATAACTAAAAAGAATAATAAATATTAATAAATAAATACAATCATTAGCAGGTAAAATTTTTTTTCTAAAGCACAATAAAAAATAAGAATTATAAATAAACACTTAAACGCACTTAACAACTTTCGTATGGAAGAATATAAAGAATGGGTGATTTCAGCGGCGGAAGAACTATAGAAATCAACTGTAAAAATGCAAAAATCCTAATTATTATCTACGGAAACTTTGGAAGAATTATTTTTGACAAATAATCGAAGTGAAAATTCTGAGGAAGGAATTTTTTAACAGTTCAAAAAAGATATTGCTGAATTCGCTGAATTCCCTTATTTGGTAAGAATTTTTACTTAAATGTTTCCATGAAGCGATCAATGATTTTTAGACTCCAATTGCTAGTTAGTCTACCTACAATTGAAGCTCGAAAAAAGGCAGAACTAGAAGTAAATGATTATTTACGCGACAAAAAATTGAGACTGAAAGCCGTTCCGTTTGAATACTTGAGGGTTAATTCCGAGAAATGGCCATTTTTGAGGATGAGAAAATTTTATTCTGCCTCTGCTACAAGTTCAGAAAGTGAACGCTTGTTTTCTTCGGTGCTAAGACATTAAAAAAAGAGTGCCGAATGGGGCGTTAAAAAAAGTGCCAAATGCAAAATTTTGTACGAAAACTTTTTTGTTAGACTTGTTAGACAAAAAGTATACAAGGCAAAGTTGTGCAGAATTTTACGCTGATTAGAATGGTATAAAAATTTTTCCAAAATTCTAACAAAAAGTTCGAAATATTGCCGAAATACTGAAAAATACGGTTTTTGGGGGATATTTCGAACTTTTTGTTAGAATTTCGGTAAATTTTTTATACCATTCTAATCAGCGTAAAATTCTGCACAACTTTGCCTTTTATACTTTTTGTCTAACAAGTCTAACAAAAAAGTATTCGTACAAAATTTTCCATTTGGCACTTTTTTTAACGCCCTAGCACTGTTTTCTTCGGCTTTTACCCGAAAATTTGGAAATGTTTTCTTCACCACAATATTATCCTTCCAATGTTAAAAATCGCGTATTTATTTTTTGATTTTAAAAAAAAATGATGAAAATTAAAAATTCCGGGATTCCAAGTTCCGGATTCCAGAAATTCCGGGGGGTTTTTCGCTTCCTAATTTCGTTTTTTCGTGTTCCGAAATTAAAAATGTTTTCCGGTTTACAAATTCGAGTTCCAGGTTAGATTTTTCCGGTTCCGTCCAGCCCCGATCCGAATGGCATTTCTTCATATTTTTATTAATATTTAGTTAATCATTTTTTTTTAAATGGTTTAAACAATTTAAAAAATAAATAAAAATAAATCTAAAATTTATAGCATCTCTTTACTTTATTGGAACATAGCAGCTAAAAGCAAAGCGGTGCTGAGTCATTTCTTAAAAAGTATCAAAAAGGGCGAAACTTAAAAAGTATCAAAAATGGATTTTACATAAGGAGATTTGACTCTAAAAATATTCAAAAAATTTCCCGTTTTTTCTGGTTATATGATTAAAATTTTAGATTTTCTTTAAAAATTTTAAAAAAAAATTATAAGGTTTAAAATTTTTTTGATATTTTAAAGACAATATTTTAAGGATTTTGTATTTTGTACAAACAATTTTAAACAAAAAACTGGGCCCTTTAAATTTTTGGTTTCATCTGCTAAAAAGTATCAAAAATACTCTAATAAGTGTTGCCCGGAGTTTTTTTATTTTTAAGGAAATTCTCAAAAAATTTTAACCAGAAAACTAGGTTATAATTTGTTGCATACCCATATATTTAGAGTAGGCAAAATTTGAGAAAACACTTATCAGTGTCACGTAGTACTGAGGGACACGTATAGTGAAGGCACGTATTAAAAACTCGTGAAAAAGTCAGAACGCACCACGTACTTCATGAAGTTCGTGTATTTACTATGGTACTTGTTTGAACTCTAATTAAGAGTTCATTTTGATACTTTTTAAGTTTCGCCCTTTTTGATTCGCCCTTTTTTTCGTTTTTAAGAAATGACCTAGCACCGCTAAAAGCTCTCTTTTCTAATTGACCGTAACAATATAAAGAAAATCAAATATTAAGATATTTACCATTAAAAATCATCGATCCTAAAAACATGTGTTCATAATTATCTAAAAGATAATTAATTAATCTGCCAACAAAATTACATAGTTATTTAATCAGAGAAATAGTTCATTATATAAAATTTTTAACTTAAATAAATAGGAGAATTACTTATTTATTTAAGTTAAAATTTTAAATATATTCGACCCAATTATCAGAATTTTGTTTAGACTTCCCCTCTCTTTTCCCGATACCTAATACCAAGATACATCGTTCATTCAAAATAAGTTTATAAAATTATTATATTTCTATATTTTATTTAAAAATAAAATATCATTGACATGTAAACTTTCAAAGTATTAATAATTTTATGTATATGATAAAAAAATATGCAACACAGAAAAAATCATTTTAATGATGAAATTCATATTTTTATACGAGAATTTGTGAAAACAATTAACATTTGAAAAGTATGAAAGTGCCCCCAATCCCTACACGCATTATACAGCGTCCCATTATTCAGCATCCCCTTACCCCAATCTTGTATTACCTCCCAATTTGCGTGCCTAGTCCTGTGGCTACTTCCACACCATCTCCTTTTTAAAAATTATATAAATATCATCTTTAAACCTTTATTCAAATGTATATTAATTTTATATATTTTTACAGGCACCTTTATAGTGAAAATATAAGAAAAGAAAATCAAAATATAAGAAAAGGAGGATTTCACTGAAAATGAAATGATAAAATAATAGTTTTATTGAAGAATATGTATAGCAAAACCCTATAACAGAACTTGTAATAAATAATCAACAAATAAAGAATAAATTAATACTTCAATATAATTCTTTTTCATAAAAAATAATAAACTGTTAATATATGCTTTTATTATAAAAAATAATTTTTATCCAAGACTGATATTTTATTTAAAATTCAAATATATCCGAAAAATTTGTATAATTCTTTATGAATTTTAATTTAAAGTACGAAATATTATCATAATAGGATTATGAACGTGACTATAATATCTTGTGCGTAAGCGCATGATTGAGGATGTGCTTGGAAGTTTGGCAGCTATTATGAAATAAAAATAAAAGAAATATTTCATGAACTAAAAAAACCAAATCCAAAATTTATAAATAAAAAAATGGTGGAAAATTTTTTTATAATATATAAATATAAAATAATTTATAATTGGCTTAAATTTCTCAATTATTCTTTCACAATTTAATAGGAATAGAATAATTTAGTATTATTCTCAGTTAAAATAGTTTGGATTTTTTAAATATTCTAAGATGCATCTAAATTAATTAATTAATATTAAAAAAGAATCATAAAAATAATAAATAAGAATCGAGTAATCCGTAAATTATAAATTTTATTATTTAAGAAATTTAAATAATAATAAATCTGCTAGACTTGATCTTAAATATTATATTTCAACAAGTCCGTCAGGAGAATGATATATGTTATTAATTGACTTATTTAACGAATAAAAATTAAAAATTAAATTATGTTTACCAAAAAAAAATTCTAGAAATTCACTTCTCTTTCATTATTATTTACATGGGTTAAATGGTATTTAATTAAAAAAATCATTTTTTGATAATTGATAAATATTTACAAAAAAAAATATAACAACCTTTATAAAAATTATTTATCAAAATTGAATAATTTTTTAAAACGCTATAGAAATTAAATTAAAAATTTTTGAATTCTTTTAAACAAAACAATACATAAAAAAAGTTTGATAATATAAATTAAATTTTTTTAATATTTGCTAAAAGTGTTTAATTTCAAAATTGAGATTTAAAATCACCTGATTATTTAAATATCGAACAATAAATAAATTATGAGAAATAATTCTCAATAAAGTAGCATGTAAATTTCTTTAAAGAATTCTGAAGTTTTTATGTCAGAGTTCAACATATCAGATTAGAATTTCTGAAAAACTTGTGTATTTTTCTATCTCTAACTGTGTATTTGTAAAACATAATCTTAATGATAATATTAACATGAACAAAGAAGACTTATTAAAAAAATTTAATTAGAAATTTAAAAAAATTAATTATTTAAGTAAAAAATTTATTTTAAAAATTATAAAAAAGTTTACCTTTGATTTAATTGAACTGGATATAACACTTTAGCTGAATACAACATTGAACCGACTCCTGGCAAACTATATTAATATAATGATTAACGCTATTTAGAGTTTTCCCTTATAGGCAAAATATGAATTGCTATATGAAGGAAATGATTAAGAAGTTAAAATTACTGAGAGTCTATGAGAGTCTATGTCTATTGAAAAATCTATGTCTATTGAACACTTAAAAAATTAATATTAAAGAATAAAGAAAAATAAAATACTAATAAATTAATCTAAAATAAAAATAAAAATTCTTTAAAAATATATATATATATATATATATATATATTTATAAAAAAATTTTCTCATAATTTTTATATTAAAAAATCTATCCGGCGCATTTTTAATTTAAACATTCAATTTTTAATAAATTTAAAAATTCTTACAACATTTCCGTATTTGAAAAAAACCATTAATCATTTTCAACCAAAACAGGGCTGGATATCGTCCCGTCTCCCGCCTCCCGTCTCCCGCCGAATCCCGTCTTTTTGGGCCCTCCCGTCTCCCGTTCCCGTCTCCCGTTTTTTGGCCTCCTCCCACCAAAATACACCCCTTGGAATGGTGGTCGCATACACAAAAAAGCACCCCTAAGAATGTCATTTTTACAAAAAAAAATCGGAAAAAATTGACCAATTTCCTTAAAAAAATGCTCCAAAATTTCAAAATTTTCTCCGGCGGCTCCCGACCTAATACTATTAGATTTCTGAAAAATTTCAATTTTTTTAAGGAATTGGCCCAAATTTTCAAAATTTTTCTCCGGCGGCCCTTCTCGGGACCGCCTAAAAATGACCAAGTTCCTTAAGAAATTCATTAAATTTTTCAAAAATTTGAAAAAACTTTTTCAACTGTCGGCTTAATTGTGGATAATTTGAGAAAGTGGTCAATGGAGAATTTGGAGAAACTTTTATTTTTGCACCAGAATATAAAAATTTACAATTTTGAATATGAATAAAACATTTTTTTTTGTTAATATGTGAAAACTCCCGTCTCCCGCCTCCCGTCTCCCGCCTCCCGTTTTTTGAAAATCGATTTTCAACAGCCTTGGTATATAACTGATCTAAAAATTTACTCGATTTTATAAATAATTCAGAACAATTTATTTTTCTATAAGAATTTCCATTTAAATTTAAAATAAAAAACCATTACCTTAATTAATATTCTTTTTCTTTTCAATATTATCATTGAATTTTTTATTAGTGCATTAAATATTTTTTAATGATTAACCCATTTGTGTAAATTGAATTAAATTATGGGGTTGTGTCATAAATAATTTCCGAAAATTTTAATCTAATTTTTACTACCTTTTTAAATTATTTTTTAACAAAGTTTTTATAATTTATTTGTGAGTAAGATCAAGGCTAATTATACATAAAGAAATATTGAATCCTTTGTGAACATATTGATTTATTAATATGGATTTAATAAAATAGACTATTTTAGCGATTTTGTAAAATGGATTTAAAATTTGTTGTATGGTTGTAATTTTTGAAATAAAATTTCCCAAAGTCTTCAATGAGGGACTTACTTTCTATTGCCATTAATAAAATTAGCGATAAAAGCTTGAAATAGAATTTTTCATTCCAAATTATATAACTATGGTAATTTTGTACAAATTTATTTTCCCGCTTTTGTATGAGTTTAACATTTATCAATTGCTCATTAAAATATAGAGCGAACAATATGCTTTAATATTAAAATAAAGAAAAATAATTAACCTAATCATCTAAAATAAAAAATGTAATATTAGAAAAATTGACCTCAATGGGTTAAACCAACGGCGGATTGCGCATCCTCATAAATTCATTAAAACAATATTAATCTTGTGAATGTTTTTAATCGGAAAATTCCGTCCATTTAAAAATAATCTAAAACACTTATTCGAAATATATGAAATTAATCCGACCATTTATATTATTACATTCCCAAGAAAAATATTATTCTTCTAAGGGACCCCGATTTTGACCTTTATTTCTTTTTAGGTCCAAAAAATTATCTTTCAATACCAATATTAGTCATTTTAAATATCGATTGTATACTCTTATATGCATAGAGTAAAAATGAGTTTATCTTATATGAATTTGATCTTATAAAGACAACGAAATAATTTGTTGAATATATTCATGCTTTTCGGAAATTACTTATGACACAACCCAATATTAGTTAGAAAATAGAAACTTTTTGATCTGACCGGTGAAGAAATGTTTACACTTATAGAACAAGGCGCATGAAATAGAGATTGCTTTTTCGATCCAATGCGCTAAGTCAATCGATACTATTCTCCACTATATGTTGCAGTATATCAAAGTTAAAAAAATGTGATTTTAATAATAGCAATAATTAATAATTATTATTAAAAATTTGATATTTATTTCCGATATCAATCTCAAAAAAGTCTTGAGGATAATATACAATTGACTATCTATAAAAAATAATAATATTTGAAGAAAAGTGAATTAAAATTGAAATTTCCAAGTTTATTATTATTATTTACCATAGCTCAATGGATTAAAATAATATATGTAAATTAATAAATATATAAGATCTCTAGAATTAAAATTCAGCTTAATTCAGAGAAAATTTAAATTTATAAGAAGACAAATCGCAGAGCAAATTACATAGAAAACATTTTATAATGGAAAAAATAATTTAAACAAAATATGTTGTAAAAATATAATTTATAATCATATACATAATTTAATTTTCTATAAAAGAATTTTATTAAGGAAAAGTTAAAAATTAATATTTTTATACATAAAATATATATAATATATGTTATATCTTCTTGCTCATAAAAAACAGCCTTTATCTGAGAATTATTAATATGTAATTTTATTGGAATTAAAGGATTTTGATTAAATTATTTTTATCTGTTCAAATGGGTAGATTGTTTTTATCTTTATTTGAAATTCTATTCATTTTTTAATTAGCTGTAGTTTTATAATTAATATCTATAGTGGCGACGGGGTCCCCGCGGGGACCCCGCGGGGACCCCGTCCCCGTCCCCGCGGCCTTGTCCCCGCGGGACAAAATACACAAAATACACCCCTAAGAATGGGGAAATCGGGAAATATTGAGCAAAAATTTTAGGATTCAGGAAGGAAATTAAGGAAGAAAAGGCTACAAATTAACCAAAAAATCGTCAATTTTCCTTAATAAATATGTTAAAAGTTTGAATACATTTTCTTCAACGGCCCCTATCGGGGCCGCCGGCTCCCCTCAATCTGGTTTATTTTTTATTCATCAAAAAATGCTCATTTGGAGGATCCTAATCTTCAAAAAATATTCCGCTGCCATCACAAAAATTTATTAAAAATAATTTTATTTATTAAAAAATCAAATTTTTTTCCTTCTTGTATTTTTGGACACCTCTGACTTTGGAAACATTTATTAACCCTTAAGTTTAAATTATTTAAGAATAATTTTCTTGGCATCCGACTGACTATAAAGGTCCGACTTAGGATTATTTCTTTTATCGTACACCTTTAATAAATGTGAAAAAAATGATTTTTTTTAATTATTTTTTTTTAATAAAAAAATTTTAAATTGATATAAATTTAATTTTAATAACATGAAAAAGTTTTTTTCGCGAAATCAATATATAAAAAACTTAAAAAAATTTTTTGTCCCCGCGGGGACCCCGCGAAAATCTGTCCCCGTCCCCGTCCCCACGGGGATTTCCGCCACCCTATTAATATCCAATGAATAATTAATCTTCAAAAAAGAGGAAAAATAATAAAATTCCTTGAAAAACTTAAAATATGAAGAAGGTATAATAAAAAGTTGTTCCAAAAAAGTATTGGTAAATTAGATTGTTTGCTTCGACTATGTAAATACAAAAAACACTTAAAACAAAATAAAGAACATCCTGAATGAATCATATAATAATAGAATTTAAAAATTTATTTGCATTTATTCAATCCAATTTGATCTTTTTTGAAAAAAAAGAAAAGCTGGGGAGCTTAACATATTTTAAAAAAGAAATAAATTTCCCAATGAAGAATAAGATACAATAAAAAATTATTTGTATAAAAATTTGAAAAAGAAATGAGAATTTTACATAAAAAAAGAAAATCAAAATTTGTTTAAAACTTTCTTCATAAATCTGTGGATCGAGATCGTTTTCTCTATATGTATAATAAACAAAAAATTATGATAAATAAATTAATAAATAATACGTAAATTTTTTTAATTTTAAAAAATTGAACTTAATCTTATAAATAACTTATGATTAGCTTGAGCTAAAAATAATAAAACCCAAAAATATAAATAATAGAAATTTTTTATCCCCTTATTGAATCCCCAAGAAAATAATAAAATAATTTTTTATGAACTTATACAATGTTATTATTATTTTAATATTTTGTTGTTGTTGTTGTTGATATATTGATAGTTATGTATCGATGTCCTTACACAGATACATATCACGTCCTTTTCATATAAATGTAATGATATTGTAAAGTTAAAATTTATTTTATTTTAAGGATTTTTATCTATTAATATATAAATTATTCATAAATAAATTTACTGAATATCGAATAATAATGAGTTATCAGATTATTTTAATAAACTTTATATTTATCGAATTATTATATTTAAACTAAATATGTAATTATTACTTATAAATATATAAAATAAAATTTTAAATTATTTTACCTAAAATTATTCCATTTTTTCTGCATAATTTTAATTAAATTAATTAATTTAATATATATTTTTTTAATAATAAATTAATATTATATTGGAATTCGAGTTTGGATTTTATTCAAAATAATGGCTAAAGTGTTGATGAACGCTAATTAATTATAATTGTAAATTAAAATGGATCTTATTGTTTATGTTGATAAAATAATATCATTATTTTGTTATATAAAACTTTTTTTTGATGGGATAAACATAACATGGACAGACTTCTGGCCACTATTCGAATCAAGATACACTTGGACACGTTGATTGATTTAAGAAAGAAGAAAAAAAAATCAATAAAAAAATACTATCTAACTAATAAATTTAGTTAAATAACATGATTAATATTTCAAATTTCACCAGTCAAATTTCACCAATTGCCAACAAAAACGATATAAACAACAACAACAACAACAACAACAATAACATTTTTGCTAATAAAATAGTTGAGCATTTTAATATTAAATAAAGGGGTGAAAAAATTACCATAACAATCGGGCAATCAATAAAAATATATTATATAATATAATTATAAAAATTAAAAAAAACATTTTGATGATAACAATAATAATAATTGAAAAATTCAATTAAGTAAAATATAATTTGTGGAATTAAATCAAATATAAATTTAAGGATATATTCACTGATCACTTTCAAAAATTCGTTGGATGTAATCAACAACAAAAAACTGCTGAATCAGCAGATTTGAAGGGATCTTTCCATTATAATAGTTTGCAACAAAAATAAGATCTATAAATTCTAATTGAATATTTAATAAATAAAAACAAAAAATTCGAACATGATATAAGAATAGAAAAAAAGATATTCACAGTTTTTAACTTATGGATGAATATTAATTAATTTATATAAATAAAATTAATTTATATAAATAAAAATTAAAATGAAATTGTGATAAAAATTTATTTAAATGTTTTATTCCATTTTATTAATTATTTAGATAAGATAAAAAGACATATCACTAAAAAATAAAATTAATTTGTCATAAAAATTATAAAAATCATCATAAATGTAATTCTAAAAATAAATACAATTTTTATACTTCATGAAATTAAAAATTAATAAAAAAAATTTGTTATTTCAATTAAATGGAAAATATTTAAAAAATTGAACAACACAAACTAACAAATATTTTATAATTTCAAAATTAAATATTTTAATATTGGTTTTGATAATTAATCAGAGTAAAAAATTATTATTAACATAAATATTAATGAGTATTATATTCTACAATTTATTTACGCTTTCAGACATATGAAAGACAATGCCATACTTCAAGATTCATGAAAAAAACCTTAAGCAATTTTTTCATCCTTGCTGTCTGGATTCATTTTAATGAATACCTAAGATTGTAAGATGAGTAAATTAAAATAATTTAATTCTTCATTAAATTTTCTAAGGTGAAGTGGTCGAAGAGGAGGTGGATACGTGTCATCTCGCGTTCTCTAGCGGATAGTTCAGGAAAAAATAAACATAAAAACAAATAACCATCGATTAATCAGAACTCTTTGCTGTCCCTTCCTCTCTACCGTGTTGATTGTGGTCCTGTGCTTGAGCTTTGGACTGGACACTTGTGTGGTTCGGATGACGGGCTTAGGGTAGCTGGCCGGTCAGTTGTTGTGCAGGTCTGGCTTGCTCAGTTGGATCGCCATTAACTGTGGGCTCCGGGGGTGGGTGGAACGGGCACAGTTCGGGTGTGGCACTGCCGCTTGGTTACGGTCGCCAAGTCGTATGGTAGAGATTTATCCGCGAGGGAAATGGGACAATGTGGAAAATGAGTGAAGGGAGAGGGAGGGGTGGAATTGATGGATCGATCGGGCACTGTTGACGTGCTCGCTGTTGTCGGACTCGCTCTGTGGGTTCGATGTCGCTGGGTCTCGCTGTCGTTGACGCTGGATGAAGTGGACTTGACACTATATTATAATTTCCAATTGTTGTATCCAAATTTTCGGCATTAAATTATTTTAAAAACGATTTATTAGTAATAATAAAAATACGTTTTATTACTTAGTATATATTTTTAATAGAGATTTCACAAAGTCCATTTTGTAAATTGCTGGAAATTCTTGTAGAAATATTCTATTTAAAAAAACGATGTTGTATTATTCAACGGAAAAAATGTTGTTGGAACAATTGAGCTGATGATTTTGGGTTGGAGTTTGTACCTAACTATTACTAGGAAAATTTTTGATTTTTTAGATTTAATTTATTTTTGTTTGATACTCCTTTTAATTATATATTTTAATCACTGGTTTATTTGCTCGATATTTTCCATATTACCAATGAGCTCCATTTTATTTTATAAATAATTTAACAAATTTAGTAAAAATATTTATTTAATTTTAAAAGAGAATTTTTTACCTATTAAAAAGATGATTAATTTATCATTTTTATAAAATTTTATGTCTGATAATTAATATAATTTTAAAATTAATTTTATAAAATTTTAAATTAATTCTGATCATTTTCGTGAATCTGGATTATCATACCTATCACATCAAAATTATACGTTAAAAATGATTGTAAAAAGGCATAACATTCTAATATTAATGGATTCCGTAGCTTGAATTTGCTGTTTAGATTTAATAAAGTAAGCGTTAAATTCCTTGAGATGACAAGAGACTTTTTAATTCAACTTACTATTCCTGACCCCAGCCCAATCTTGAAGAAGTCATATTCGCGAATGCTCATTTCTTAAACAGTGTTAATGATTTTCGCTTGAAAGGCATGTTTGGTTTCATGTCTTCATTTTCAGCTGGTTTTTGTTGTTAACTCGATTGGTGATGAGTAAGTTTTATTGAATATTTTATATTAATTATAATATATTTTTGATTTAAATAAAAATGTTATCTATACATTAGATTTTAATATTGTAAATGTATAATATTTATAAATAATTATTTTCTATTTATTTTCATATAATTTCTAATAAAATTTTTATTTTTTTTATTTTATAAAGTTTTTCGTACAAAATTTATTTTTATATCAATAGATATTTTTAGGGTATAATTGATTTTTATAATAATTTAATATAAATAATTAATTTAAACTTCTGCAACCTTATTTACTTAAGTTAATTTATGAATAATTATAATTAAGAATAAATTTTAAAAAAAATTATTAAATTTTTTTAATCTTTTCTCTCAGCATATTTGAATTTGTTTTAAATTATAATTATTTAAAAAATTTCCACTCTAAAATATAATATATATTTTATTTTTTGATTTAATAATTAATAAAAATTGTAATTTTTTATAATATTTTAATTTAATAATCTTAGGCATCAATATTTCAAAGTTGCTGCCGACACCTATTTGAACTGTGATACGATGGGTAGTTTTTTGGCAATAACATAAAATCAATAATAATGTATTTATATCATAACTTTATTCAGTTAATTATGGATTTTTGGGGAATTTTAAAATATATTATGAATAAATATGTAGTAAATTAAAACTTTCAAAATATAAAAGCAATTTTTATTTTTTTCTTGGATAATTTATTCTCTTCGCAATCAAATTCCACCATTTTCTGAACAAACAATAGATGGTTGTTGATGTTCATGTTGTTGATCTGTGTGACATGGACAATATATACAAACAAATAATTATAAACATTTTTAGGATTTATAAAATTATTTTTTTTACAAATTTTTATCAATAAATCATTAAAATCTTGTATTTTAGTATTTATCATTCATATTGATGATGACGATAAGTTATTTTTTCAATAAAGAATTAATTTATTTTTATTCCTTTTCCAATCATAATACACTATTTACAAGTTATCTTAAGTCATTTATTCTATAATTTTTTTTTAAATTGCTGTTTATAAATTGAATTTTTTGTTTAAACGGTTATATTAAATTATATTTTTAGAAATAAATATTTTAATACCTTTAAATCCTCTCTCAGAATATTTATATGGATTAATTATTTCTTGATTATTTTTTACTAGTTTTCTTTCATTAGGTTTATTTTTACATATGATTTATTGTAATATATGTTCTGATGAGTTTATAATTTCATTTGTTCTTTTATGCAATAATATTTTTAAAGGAGGATTGGATTTGATTTTTGATTTATAGTGGCAAATAAGGATGATGAGGGTGCAATAATGGTGAATTGTACTGATGAACATAGGAACAATATTCATATATAAGTCATTAAAAAATAAATTGTTCAAGAGTTCCAAGCTTTCATTTAATACCAAAAAAATCCTGAAATATTTAGAAACAGTAAAATGAAAAGACTTTTGAATCTGCTGGTAGTGAAAAAATGGAACTTAAACTACATTGATTCTGTTTGATAAAATAAGAAATAAAATTAATTTTGTAGAAGTTGAAGACTGGTGAGTGTAGATTGATTCATCGTGGTCTGATTTGATTTTTATGGTCTCTAATGTCGAATTCTGGTGAACTTTTTGAATGTATCTGATAAAAATTTTTGAAGAAAAACGTTAGTTAAGCCTAATTAATTCGATGGTCATTTATGAAAAAATACATTAACTTACAAAATAAAAATTTTTTTATGTTTTTAACGTCATTGAGGCATTTATAGTTAAAAAGCTCCATTGTCACTTGTGAACAAACTAGCAAATATTTACATTTTTTGACAAATAAGTAAGCAACTAAAAAATATACACTATAAAATAAGACTACTAAATCCAATCGAATTGGACCCTGACCGAATGATTATAGTATACTTAATTGGACATTAAGTTGATCTACTAATGATCTTTTAAGACATTATTTTACTATATATTAATAAATTTGTGGTCTTGCATCAAGATCAGTTATTTTAATTAATCCATAACTATTTTTAAGCTACCTTATATATTAGTTGAAATTAATTGAATTTAAAAATGATCATAATTTATTGAATATAAGCTATTTTAATGATTCTCTATCTGAAATTTTAAAAGCTTATGATTTTAATCTATTTAATTATCTTTTTTATTTAAATCTTAAGCTTTTTAAATTATATGTTTTTATGTTTTAAAATTTTATTAATCTATTTTATTACTATTTAACATAATAAAAACAACAAATTAATCCTTTTAAAGATTTAAATTTCAATATCAATTCATTTCTTGCGCCTCAGCTGTCGGTGGCGCCCTCATCGCATATTTTGTATGCAATCCTTTCCTCGTTAGAACCTTTCGAGTAGCGGCTCAGGTAACTTTAAAAAATTAGTATTTTTCATTCTTAATTTTATGTAATGAAAAAAAATTATATAATTGTTTTAATATTTTTTTCTATTTAAAATATGTATGATATATTCTTATTCGAATGTAACTTATAATATCTAATATTAATAAATCTTTCATTATATATATTATTTAAACTCATGAATAAAGAAATTTAATTATCATTTTACATTTTAACAAATATTAATGATGAAACAAAATTTATTTCTTAAAATTTGTATAATTTTGAAAATATTTTAAAAATAAAAAATTTATAATTAGAAAATATATCTTAATTGATTAGTTAAGTTGATAGGTTAAATGGCATTCATTAAATTTTGAAAAAAAATTCTAATTCAGCTTTATGCATAATATAATCTTTAAAAATCATAGGTAGAATTTTAATAAATATAATCGACCATGATTAATCTTATTTTATTTTTAAATAATCTATAAAAAAAATTTATACAAATAATTTAATTTCTTATTAAGGATATATGCATGTGGATGAGATGTTCAGTTTTTATATAACTTAATTAATGTTCTAGCTTAAAAGAAGGTATTTCACATATTTCGGTCTTTTGAAAGGTAAGTGAGATTACCTTTTCATGCTTTAGAATAAAAAAATTAATTATTTATAATTCCTATATTGTTTTGCATGAACAATTGCTACGGTCCTCCAATCATCGGAATATTAACCATTCTAGGACTAAGAGATATTGAGTTAACCAAATAAATTTTTTTCATACACCATTCTTAATTCAATATTCAATGATCAATTTCAATAATTTTATTTTCCTTTTTTAATACATTCAATTAGGTTTTTTTAAAATAAATTCATTTTATACCAAATATTGTTAATAGTTGTTTTAAAAATTTTAATTATGTTCTTAGACTTGGGAGAAGATAGAAAATTCAAAATTAATTAAAATTTTATGAATATTTTTGTAATAATTTAATTCCGTAAATATTATTTAAATTAAATTCCGAATATAATAATTTTTAAATCGTTTTATATGTTATTTTTAATTATTTATATATTTTATTTTAATATATTATTTTATGTTGGGTGTCATTAAAAATAAATAATACATCAAATTTTATTTTAAAATTTTTATTGTAATTTTTTAATGAAAACTGTATCAATTCCAAAAAGTTGAAAATTAATAATTATTCTTCACTATGATCGATTTTAATCTATAAATCTTTGGCAGATATTTTAATAGATCTAGTTAAGCCATAGAAATCTTATATTTCATTAATATATAATAAATAATAATATGAAAAATTTAATGAATTATTTTCTCTTATATTAATTATCAAATTAAAAGTATTTTTAACTTACATATTAAAATTTACTTAATTTATTTGAATGTCATAATTATTACAATTTTTCATAATGGTTTGCTCACTCCATCATTGTATTATCAATTATTATTTTATTCAATACATAAATATTAATAAAATTTAGTGAAAGGCTTTACTCTTCTTAATTTGATTTTAAGTAATGAACATTAGAATAAATCTGATTTTTGTAAATTTATAAGAACACTTTAGAATACCAATGAATCTAATCTCGGTATCTGAAAATATTTTTTTTATTATCAATAAAATTAAATGTAAATTTGAATTTTAATGCAAAATTAAAGAATATTATAAAAATACTTTTAATCTTATAAAATATTATTCATCATTTATTTTTGCAATTTTTTGGTGAATAATTAGTTGTTCTACAAATTAATGTTTAAAGTACTAAATAATAATATATTTTGAACGCAATCTTTTATTTTTTCATTAAATAAAAATTGCTTATTGTGTGCAGAAATAAATAAAATATAAGTATTGTTTATCATTTTTATTGTCTTTATATAATTAAGAATAAAAAAATAAAAAATTTATTGATTTTAATACAATTAATATTATATTATTTTAAAATGATAATAATGATACTATAAATCATTAATTTATCTTCATGTATAGATTGTCTAAAAATAATAAATATTTGATTTAATCCCCTCCATATATTCTTGAATGGAAAATTTTCTAAATTATTTTTTCGAATTAATATTAATTTAATTTTATTCTTATCATAAGGTGAGGTTATTTTTTCTAAATGTTAAATGTTAATTAATGAAAATATTCTATAGATTAATTATTTAATATATATTTTTTAAATCATTACTAAAAAGATCTTATATGAATTTTATTATTTATCTTTTTTGAATTAATATACCTTGTAAACATCAATATTTTCTATTACTATATTCTCTGCTCATAAAATTTACAATATAATAAAATAGAATCAATAGTTGATTGAATTTATAAATAAAATTTCAATAATTATGTTTTAATTAATTAATTTATTTATTTATGAATTTTATTTTGAACATTTTCAAATTTATTAAATAAAGAATTTTATTTTTATTAGATAATTATCAGCGAAATCATATTATTTTTCTAATAAATTAATATTTTAGTTTATTGGTCATTTTTTTGAATTTATTGATATTAATTTATTGTTTTTAAGAAGTTTCCTTAATTAAAAATAATTTATAATTAAACTTTGACAGTTGTCTGAATTTATTTATTTCTACCTGTGCAATTTCTCAAATTTTTTAAAATTTTCATATATTCATTCATCTCTCACATCAAATTATATTTTTAAAAAATCATTATTTTAGCATTATGTTAATATTTATTTAGTTTAATTTTATCATATTCATAAGTTTTAAATTTTTTCCTTTTTTATTGCCTTGTATTAATTTTATTGAAAAAATTGTTAATCATACTACAGACATACCGATAATATAAAATATTTTAATATTTTTCATATTAATATTTTTATGATATGTTATTTTAAGACCTAAACAAATATATTATAATTACCGGTGGTCCTATCAGGACCCGATGAGTCTTTATCTTTAGCATAGGACTACCAAGTCACAATGGGTTGTATAATTCCATTTAAGAATGTTTGACAAGTTTAAATTTAAAATCATTCAGAAATTATAAATAATAGCTTATATAGAAGCATAAAATAATATTATTATTAACGTTTTTATGATTTTTTAATTAATATCTTACTATTTTTATGGTCATTTAAATAAAAATTGATGATTCTAGTAATTGTACTTTACATATTATTATTTTTTTATTCTTATTGAATTTATTGGTATGCCATGAAAGTTATGTTATTTTTATATACCTAATATGGATATTGAATTTTACTAATGATTTATTACGAAATTTCTCATATTTAAATAATTTTTAAATTAATATATTGGTATATTTATGTAAATATCTTATAAAAAAATTCATTTACTTGAAATTTTAAATTAATTCAGTTTTTCACTTCAAATTAATTCAGTTTTTTGTGAATTTGACGCGGGCTGCATATTTAATTAATATATTAAACAATGTAATTGTATGAATTAAGATAAGGAAGTGTTAGAAAAACAAATAATCAGTACAAATTTATTTTACGGCAAAAATTTTACCATATCTATCTACTGTTGATTTTTCTTTTCGGCTTTGATTTAAATTTATTTTTTTTTATTTTACACTAAGTAATTAATCATTCTTTATTTTATTAAATACTAATTTTTGTAGTAAAATTCAAATAATTTAATTGCTTGATATTCTAAAATTTATTGTCATTTACATGCGCATATCTGTAATCTTAGTAATTATATGAATTAATTGCAAATATTTTTTTAAATTTTAAAACAGGGGTACTTCATTTAATTTAAAATTTTTATTGTTGTATTATGATTTGTTGCAATTATGGTTAGCATTTAGAAGAATAAATTATAAGTTACAAATTTAATTTTAAAAATTTTATGATATATATGAGATTAAGTAAATTAATTATCAAAAAATATTTTAATTTATATGTGTTTTCAAGTATATTACTTTGATTTTTAAATAATTTTTTAATGTCGATGTAAAGTCCCTCATCTTATAAAAATACTCTTTATTAATGACCAAGAGTGGCAAAATTTCTCACGTTTTTTTCATTGCCGTTTTTACGAACTTTAAAATAATATTTATTCACATTTATTTGAATTGTGCCAATATTGATTTTTATATATTAATATGATTTTAATGATATTATACAATAAATTACACATATATGTATTTCAGCAATATATCGTGATTAGGTAAAAGAAAATTCTGTCATTAAAATATTATTTATTAATAATTTTTATTTAATATAATTCTTTGGCTTTGCAAAGAAATTAAAATTTTTAGCATATTATACGATACTTTACAAATTTATTCAACTCTTTATCCATTTTTTGTTTGATATCTCATATTATTTGAGTATTTCGGCTCCAAGAACCTAATAAAATGCATCTAATTTTATTTTTAAATTATTCGATTTAAGTATTAAATGGTTTTTTTCATTTTTAATAAATTTTTAGGAAAAGCATAATGTTTATTATATATAAATATAATTAATTCTTATTTTCGCCTTATTTTTCTGTATAATTTTGAATCATTTTGTTTAAAATTAAATTTAATAGATAAAAAACTACTTTTTGGTTATTTCGGGGTGAACTACAACTCACAATCGTCACATGGACCCCGTCTATCTCTATCATCCGATATTAATTATAACTTATTATTTATGATAATTAGCCTCTTATTTACTATTTAAAATGCGATCTACTCTTGAAAAAAGATAACAAAAATATTTTAGAAAAAAATTTTTACCCAAAATAATTCATGTTTATCAGAATTATTAATTTTCATATCTTTTTCGATTGATTTTTATCTTTCTAAAATTTTAAAGATGTTTGCAAGTCAGTATTAAGTGCAGCTAGGTCTTATTATCTATTAATTCCCTTCACATTTTATTCATTATATAAAAATACTTAATTTTAAACTGAAATCCAATAATAATATTTTTAAAGTTCTTTTTTTCGATATTATTCAATCTTTAAAAAATACCTAATAATTTAAAATAGTTATGAGCTTATTTATTTGATAAGCTATGAGCTTATTGAATCCATCGTCTTCCGTACAATTTGCATTGTTTATACGAAGATCAATTAGCGCAGAATTTCTCTTTCCATTTTTCATTAATTAATTATTTATTTTGTCTTTCTGAATATTTTATTTAAAATTTATAATTATATAAAAATTCGTATTAAATAATTATTTTTTATAAAATTTTCATTTTATCCTATTTTATTAAAACATTCAGAAGAATGTTTTATTTAAAATTTATAATTATATAAAAATTCGTATTAAATAATTATTTTTTATAAAATTTTCATTTTATCCTATTTTATTAAAACAATTTCCGCTTATTAGTATTAATTCTCTAAATTTTTATAGAGCAAATTCTTTTATAGTATAATTCTGCTTTATTTTTTATAAATTATGCTTTTTTAATAAAATCTATTACATAATGTTAAAGAATATTTACCAAATATGAATTGCTTCTTTAAGTAAAATATATTCATGCAATAATAAAATTTTTATTTCTTATAAAATATTTATATATATATATATAAATCATAAATATTATTTCTTATTAAATTATTCTAAGTGAACTAATTCAACTTTAAATATATTATAGATTTTTAAATTCAATTTTAAATCTAATGAATGAATTTCATCATTTGCTTTTAATTAAATAAAGCTTCCATTTTTATTATAAATTTTTCCTATCATTTAATTTTATTTTTTTAGCAGCTCATAAATAGTAATGTTATTATAGAAAACATGTAAGAGAAATGTTGTCATTGTTCGATGGATGCAATTTTTGTACGATATCTGCTAGGACCATTTGAAGGTTATGCTGGCAGTATGGATGCTTTTTTTAAATGTTTATATTTATATATAATTGAACTTTGAATAATTCTACTAATGTTTAAATATATAAATCTAAAAAATTCAATAATATTAAATAACTATTTTCCAAAATTATCATAATATTTTTCTCAACATTCGCTACATACAGATCTTTTCTCGTTGCCAATCATTGTCTTTTTTCCTTGAAATTTCTCAAAATCCCAATCAAATTAATAGATTTGATAGTGAATTCAATTCCTTTGATAAAAGAATTATTTTTTAAGGTCCACTGGACATTGATGTAGGGCTCTTAGAAGGTTGTGTTGGCTGTATAGATGCTTTCTTTTTAAAAATAATTATATTAATAAACTATACTTTTCGATTTTATTTGGAATGATTATTTCATTTATTTTAATTAAATTAATTGTTATACATATATGATATATGTTTTTTTGCAATTCAGATAAAGAAGTAATTTTTATATTTATCTATATTATTCAGTATTGATGATCATTTATTTTTTATTTTTAAAATATTTATTTTTTGTATAATAATTATAATTTTATTTCTTTGTTTTTTGATAAAGTTTATATGTAAAAATCAATCTATAAAATAAATCAATAAATCAATAATAATTTCCAGAGTTGTATATTCTATAAAGATTATTCATTACAGGAGATTTTTTCTTCCGAATTTTTTCGAATATAATTGGAAAATAAAGTATTAATATTTTTAAATTTAAGGGGTAATGTGCATAATTTTGCACAATTCCAATTATATGTCAGTTTTTGTCATGCTCATCAGTATGACCAAAATTATTAAAAGTAAAGAATAATTACAACCATTAGAATATTATTTTTTTAATTATTCATCGTATTAACTCTAAAAATGTCTTTACAAAAAATTGTATTTTCAATAATTTTTATTCATTTATTGAAATTAATATTAAATATTGTTTGTATTGTTAAGATATTTGTGAATTTATTTCGTCGTTTTTTCAGTTGTGATATATGTTTAAACTATATCACTTTTTTGTTCCTGTCATGTTAATAAAAATTACTTAGGTGAAAAATTTTATTTAACTTTTGTTGAATTATTAAAAAGATCTAAGTATTTATTTTTAATTATATATATATTATATTTTTTAACATACAAAATATATAAGAGTCATTATAGGTATAAATTTAATAATTGAATTTATTTCTCCTGATCGAAAAAATTTCAATCATGGAATTAGAACGGTATAACTGCTTGTTTACAACGATATAACAGAATATGTGGGTTTCTTAAATTTTAAAAATCTTGTTAACTTTTTGTTGATTATTTTATCTTCAATTAAAATTTTAAAAATAACTCTATTTTAAAAATTGATTTAAATGAATAGGATATTTTTGGCTTTATCGTGTTTTATTATTATTCTTTAGAATATATTTTTAATTTGAGTTCGATTAATTTTTTTATTTTGAACTTAACAATAACAGATTTTAAATATCTATATTTAAAAAATTTAATTTATCAAGCCAAGTCGTCCAATTTTGAGTGGAATAATCTTTTTGAAAAATTTTATTATTTTTATTTTTAATAAAATTTGATTATTTTTATTTTCATTTACATTTTATTTTTTATTTGAAAATTTATTTATTTTGAATAAAAATTAATTGGTTATTCAATAGTAAAGAAAATTATTTTTTCTATTTAAACACCTTTTATAGATTTTAAGGTTTATCAAGTATTTTCTATTATATAATTTTTTAATAAGTAAATCCACGTTTTTAAAAAGAATTTTAATACCATCTAATAAAATCTATTAAGTGATCATAATCTTTTATATATCTCAAAAATCTATATGGTTATTCCCAGCAATTGTTGAATAAAAAATACTATAATCTTCATCCAACATAGCTAAAAGGAATTGATACATAGTATAGGTTATCTGATTTTATTTTAATTGGTAATTCGGATATTTAATTATTCAATGAACAAGCTGCATTCGCAATTATTATAAAATATTATAAAAAATTATCTTACATTAAATAATCAGATTTTTTCATTATTCATTTAATTTAGTCCATTTTATGGTTTAAAATCTAATTTTTCTTTTTTCTCCAACAGGAATATATATACCTAATTAATTCATTTTATTAATAAATAAAAAATTATTTCATTTAAAATTAATAAATAAATATGGCGACTAGAAGCCTATCAAGGTGGATTAGAAGCTATAAAACTGCATACAATTTTATTTATTTTGTTTAATAATTGAATAATTTTATTTGTTATTTTATTTTAACTTTATAATTTAGCAGTTTCACAAAGATTTTAAATATATTTTTTCATCTGCAGAATTATACTTGTACACGGAATAAATTTTCAAAAGAAAATTTTCAAGAAAATTTTATCTTAAAGATTGAATTTTATTTTTAATTTTTTATCAATTTTTATCAATTTTTTATCATCATAACAATTATTTAAAAAAATTAATTTAAAAGTGTTTGTTGATATAAATTATAAAAAAATAATTAAAAAAAACTTATTGATAATAAATTTTACTAAAGGAAAATTATTTCGTTACTCTGGTTTTTTTAATAATATTTTCAGAAAAAAATTTTTAAACTAATATTCTGATAAATAAGTTGGATGTTGTTGTGCACCCGAATAAATGAGGGTAGCCCGTGGGAATCGAACTTGAGTTTCCTTTTTGTTGAATCCAGACATCTACCACTCGATTCCCACGGGCTACCCTCATTTATTCGGGTACACAACATTGTGTATTTGCCCGTGAAATACCAACAATAAATAGAATAAAATAATAATTATTCTAATGAATAATATTTCCAAATAATAAGTCGAATAATAATAAAATAGTATTTATTGTCAGAATAAATATACAATTTGAAGAATGAAAGGGAAGTGAATAATATGGGGAGAAGGGAAGGAATTTATATACGAAGCGGATAGGGAAATGTCACAATTCAAATGGGGGAATTGGCGCCAGAAATAATCGTTTTGAAATCAATTCAAATCCTAACACTAAACCCAACAGATGTATAAAATTAATTTAAATTCTTAAATACTCCTATATTTAGAATGATAATTAATTTCATCTAATTGATAAGATTAAGTTTAAATAATTTTACAAATTATAAACTATTATTAAAAAATAATACCAACACTTTAAAAATCTAATTTAATCACATTTATAAATCGAATTTATTAACATTTTTATATTTTGGATATTATACTTTGATGAATAATTTTTGATCTTCATCTTCAAACAAGTTCATCAACAATTCGCATGGGTAAAAATATAATAAATTTAAAAATTAAAAAGTTGCTTTCTTTTCTAAATATTTTCCTGAAATCATTTTTAAATTAATTGATTTTATAAAATCAATCTCTTTCGAACTAGCATATTTATTTTATTTTAAATTTAAATCATAATTTTTTCAATTCTCCATTTTTACCAGGTCATCAAAAGTTGTCACAAGTCGTATAACTATTATGAATAATCCCTGAACGTCAGGTCTACTCTTTCATATACCTTTAAGAAAATCTTCTCTCCATTTTTCCTTTATATTCTATAAATGATTTCATCTTTTTTCTTTTAATTGATTTGTATTTTAATTATTATATTTTTATTCATTGTATTTTTACACTTTTTTTCGTCATTTATTATTATCTTATTATAATTTTTTAGAAAGAAATATTAAAAAATTTCAAATTCATTGTTTGATAATAAATTTTATTTTTTATTTAATATTTTTATTCATTAAACATATTTTAATAAAGTCACTTCTATTTATATATTTTTTATAATATTATTATGAACTTTGTTAATTTTTATAATTTTACTACTTAAAAATAACTTGCTTATAAATTAAAGCATGTTGGGAATGTTTAATAATTTTGTTGATAAATTAAAAATTAATAATTGTCCATTTAGAAATTTTAAGTTTTAGTCAGTTTTATTCAATATTTTTATAAAAATACTTCTATTATATGAATTAAATATTCTCTCTTTTAGATTAAAAACGATTCACTCTATTAATTTATTATATATATTGGTCAGCCCTTATAATTTTTTTAATTATTTATTCTTTTTTTTGCTGATTTCAAATAATGAATCGACAAAGATATTTGTCTTATTAATATTAATCTAATGTCTTTTATTATGGTAATATAACCTTGAATTAGTTTATAGCAAAATAAATTTATTATTTTTTATGATAAAAAACTGATAAATGGCGGTCTGTTTAGATTTGTTGAATATTTTGTTGTAAAAAATCTAAAAGTAAAAATTTTATTTTATTTTATAACGCAAAATCTATTTAAAATAATTGAGAGTTAATAATTTTAGTAATACTTTCTAAAAATATTTATAAATCGATAAAAAATTAATACTAATAAATAATTATTCCCTTAAAATTTTAATGTTTTTCTCAACATTCACTCCACAAATATAGATTTTTTTATTTCCTAAACGTTCTCATATGTGCATTATTTGTTAATCTGTTTTATATACATTTTATAATGAATAAAAATCATATAAGAAATTTTATTATTCGACACTGGTAAGGAAAAATAAAATTTATAATTTATTTTTAAATTTAATATTAAATCAATATTAAATAGTATTAAATCAACATTTAATATTAAATCAACATTTTATATTAATTAATCACTTTTATCAAAAAAATTGATCTAACATATACTATTTATTAAATTTAAAGAATTTGAATTTTACATTCTACTAATAGAACAAAAATGTTTTAAATTATGTATAATTAAGATTAAAATATTGACATATATTTTTATATAATTTTTCTTATGAATTTTCAATTATTTATCTAATAATTATATTTTTATATAATACTTCATATCGTTTGGTGAGTTTCCTTCTTGACCTCAAAGGCGATAATTAAAATGACATAAGCGAAATGAACTAAAATTGATATTTATAAAAAATAATTTTTCATTTTAATGTTTGTATATCTTATATTGTATGAATTTGAATGGTGATTAAGTTTTATTATTTCGTCTATCAATTAAATTTATTTTAAATGTTATCTTTTAGTATTTAGTATTTATTTATTCAAACCACAAGGCACTATGCGCGCTCTTACAGTGGTTAAAATGAAATAAAAACAAATGATCACAAAAATAAATGTCACAAAAATTATAAGATGGATTAAATTAATAGGAAAGGGGAGCAAAACACCGATACAAATATGGGTCAAAAGATAAATTAACAATCGATAAAAGGAATGAGTTACCCTACCAAACCATTAGGCATCTTAATTTTTTAATGCATTTTTTAAATTCATTTGTCCGATAGATTTCCATTATATCACCAGGCAATTTATTCCATGGCGATACTACCCGTGTGAAAAAATTATTTCTTGTATTCCTTATACAACGTTTATTTCGTAAAAATAATTTTTTCCTTGATGTTCTTTTGGTAAAAAAGAAATATTTGCTTGGATCTAAGTGGGTCTGTCTTGAAATTATTTTCTGGGCCATAGTTAAGTCGGCTAATTCTCTTCTTAAACTTAAAGTTGGCAATTTGCACTGTATTAACCGCTCTTCATAAGAAAGTGAAGCCAAACCACATTTCTTAAATGCAATTCTAGTGAAAAATTTCTGAACTTTTTCAAAATTTTAGTTGATTTTTCTTCAATTCCGGATTCCAAACTTCTGTGGCATATTCTAATTAGGGCCTCACATAAGTTTTAACTTATCTAAACCCCTTATTTTTAGTGAACGCAATAACTGATGACTAACTAAATACGCATTTTTAATTATTTTCTTAAATTGATCTGAGAATGAAAGTTTCGAATCAATCAAAATACCCAAATCCCTCGTGCATTTTGTTTCTTCAATTCTTTCACCATTCAAAAAGTATGGAATCTTTAAATTTTGTTTACCTATATAAAGGACAAAACATTTTTTCAAGGAAATTCCAATGCCATTTTGCTTAGACCATTTTTCTAGGGCGATTAGAGCATCGATCAAAATTTCAATTCTATTGTCATTTTTATGTTCTATGTATAATTTTACATCCTCGGCATACATTTTAATCTTAATCCCATCAGGGAGATAATCTGGAAGATCGTTTATAAAAATTAGAAAAAATAAAGGACCTAAAATACTTCCCTGTGGGACACCCGAATGTGTTAAAATTGGTGAAGAAAAATTCTCATCTATTTTAAGTTTGAAAGAACGATTAGTAAGAAAATTCTCAATAAATTTATAAATTTTTCCATTTATTCCTATCCTTCTAATTTTTTGTAGCAACAATTCAATTGGAACAGAGTCAAATGCTTTACAAAAATCAATAAAAAACTACATCAATGTTATTCCCTTGCTGAATATTTTCATAAAAACTATTTAACATAGTTAATAATTGAGTCGTTGTTGAACGTTTTTCGAGCAAATTGCTCCGCACTGAAAAATTTTTTCTGATTCAAAAAATTAATTAATTTTGGTGCTAAAATTCTCTCAAATAATCTACAAATTGTAGAAGTCAATGAAATGGAGTAGTTGTTTGGTTTCTTTGCAGCGTATTTGCACAGAGACAAATCGGGCCTAAAATATTAAATAAAATATTATAAGCATATATTTTATAATCATAATTATTGCTACATTTTAATCTTACATCGAAAAGTATAAAAAATATTTATTTATTTACTTATCGAATATATTAAATCGCTCGGAAAAAAAATTTATTTTTGAAAATTGAATCTTTCTTTTGATGCCAAATATCTGAATTTTTCTTTCGACGCCAATTCATATATTAAAAAAACAATACAATAATAAAAACGATTTAAAAAAAAGATATTTGTCTAATCATATTGAAGTAAGAATAAGAAATTATATATTTTTTTTTTGGTTGATTATGACTTTGAAATTTGTATTTTTACAATTTATTATATATATGTTGTTGTTATTTTTTAATTTGCACTTCATATTTTTTATCAAATTAAATTTTTATTTAGTTTGGAATTTAATTATAAAGAATAAATGACTATGGATTTTTAGTATACCAATTCAAATTCTATGTGATTTTGTGTTACCCGTTCTTTACAAAGAGTTGCATTTTATTTTAATTTTTCTAATAATTTTTAAATTTAATTTAACGAGAAATTTAAGAATTTTATTTATTGGATATTATTTTTTAAATTGCACTTCATAATTTTTTCAATTATCATGAATAGTTGTTTATTAGATAATAAAATAAAAATATATTTTTAATGAATTAATTGTTTAATGATTAAAAAGGAAAAATGATGTATGAATAATTTTTAATTTTTACACTTATCTCTTAAATATATTATTATTTTTAAAGAACTTTTTATTATATTAATTTTATAACTAAATTATTAAGTGGCTAAATCATTAAGTGTGTAGGAAAATCTTCTTTAAATTGGTAACGCGGCGGAGGTGGAGGTTGAAAAAATCTTTTTTTCTAAGTTTTTAAATTAATTTAAAAAAATATTTCAAGTTATTTTCATTATTTTAAGCTCTCAAATTCGGGACCTCTTTCTCGTTACTTCTTTCACAATTTTCTCTTTTGAAGTGCCAAAAATCAGGCCTTTATAGATTCTCCGACAAGCTGAAACCATGGCTAAAGGCGAATTGATCAATATATTTTTTATATATTTATATATATTAAATATTTATATATTATGTAGAGTCAATTTTAAATCAATTAACACGATCCATTTGTCATTTTTGTGCATTTTTCTTAAAAAGCTTGATTTTCTCTTTTTTTTTCTTTCGAGGAGGTTTGGGGAATAACTAATAAGGGAGGTTTCAGTGGGTAGTGGGTATTTAGCCCGGTCAGCGTCCCTGCTCTCCTTGGCGGCGACCTTGGCTTAAAAAATCTCTAGGGCTAGAAAAAAACTAAACATGAAAAAAGTCGCATCTATTAAATATGTTTAATGAAAAAACATTCTTAATGCAGATTGTTGCCCAATGCGCGCCGACCAACGGATCGCCAGGAGCGCGAACGAGAGGATTCCTGCTGTTGAAGCCAGAGAAGCAGACGACCGGTGACCACTCTTCTGCATCTCTACCCATTTTGCCAAAATATCTTTTTTTATGAATAAATTGTTTCTTTTTTGTCAATTATTTAAAAAAAAGTTATTTGATGGGAAAATTTTAGTTTTATCTATTTTCATTTTTATGTTATTTGTTTAATTTTGTTATTTTTCTGCTAAAATTTATTTTTTTTTCTGAAAAAGACAAAAACCGGTTAAAATGGACAAAGTGCAAAGCAGCGAACAACAGCAGCTGGCCAACCAAGTGTGAGTTTTCCCCATTAGTGATTTTTCAAAAAAATCATTTTATTGCGAAAAAGCTAAACGGCCAACAACTTTTAAAATTTATTTTTAACTAAACTAGCATTTTTTAACAATAAACAGTTGGNTTATTACAAGAACTTTTTAGAATAAAATACATTAAAATAACAAAAAAATATCAGAAAAACTTTTTTTTCAGAATGATGATAATTCTTGAATTTTCAAACAGATGTTACAGAAAGAGACATAAAAATTAAACAATTTTTAAAAAGAAAAGTGTCTCAATTTTCAAAATTTTTTCCGTCGGTACCTATCGGGACCGCCGGCACCTCATACAATGATTTGTTCAAAAATTTCATTAAAAATGACAAATTTTCTTAAGGAAAATGACCTAAATTTTCGAAAAAAAATTTCTCCGGCGGCCCCTATCGGGACCGCCGGCACCTCATACTGTGAAATTTCTTCATCCGAAAAATGCTCATTTTTAATAAAGCTTTGAAAAAATTGGTTGAATTTTTTATTGGTTTTATTGGTTGAAAAAAAAATTTTTTTATTGGTTGAAAAAAATAAATAAAATCTCGATAAATCTCGATCATTTTTTTCGAGATTTTTCGAGATCGAGATTTTTCGAGGTTTTTATCGAAAAATCTTGATCGAACTTTTTTTGATTTTTTCGAGATTTTTCGAGATCAAGGTTTTTCGAGATTTTTATCGAAAACTATTGATCGACCCCCTTGTCCGGTCTCTACTCAGCAATGTTGCGTGCGTACGCTTGCCGCAACACGTGGTGCCCCGGCTTGAGGTGGGTCGTGGATAGAGATCGACATTTTGAGAAAACACGTACCAGTAGGTAGAGACGTTCGAGATTCTCGGTCTCGGGTTTTGAGTCTCGGAAAACGAGACTTTTTTACACTGTATATTTGGGATTTTTTCCGAAAATTTGAAAAAATTTTGATCAATTTTCTTAAGGAAATAACTTAAAAATGAATGAATGTACTATGCTGCAGAATATGCAGTTCCGTTAATTTTGATTCATAGGTAATAAATCACAATAAATTAAATAGTTTGATAATTAAATGTATTATTATATTTTTTGCAGAAAAATTTAAATTATTTTCAGAAACACTATTAGTTTAGCATAAATTATGATTATTAGAATTATTATTTATAATTTTTGTATTATTCATATATTATTTATGCTTAATTATTTTATTTTTTCATGAAATATAAAGTTCCATTTATGATCCTAAAGATAGTTTTATTGCTTATTTTATTGGCACTTTCCGTTTGAAAAAAGCAATGTTTTTTAATATCAAAAAGAATGTATTTTAATAGAAAATATTTACCAAATTTTAATGATGCAAAATATGTTACCAAAATAATTAAATATTTTATCTATATTATATTTTTAGAAAGATATAGCGTTTCTTCAGACAAGCCTGGACCCCCTATCAAAAAGCTGGAAAAACAAAGGCGCATTCTTCAGAAAAGGAAAAAAATTAAAAATTAAATTTTATTTTTATTTTTATTAAAGCAATACTTCCTTTCTAACAATTTATATTAATTCATTATATTTTTTATTTGTATCATTTTGAAATTGTTCATTATTTAATTTTTTTTTCTTTTGAAATTTGACATTATCAATTTTATTAATTACTAACAATAAGTATAAAAGAGTTTTTAGAAGAAATTAAGTTTAAAAATTTGATAAACATGAAAAAATATTTAGTAAAATCAATTCTTTGAGATAAATTTCAGATTGTTATGAATCCTTGACTCTTCAAGATAAATATTTGTTTGATTTAACAAATAATTGATTTTGAAATTTCACTTTATCATTTTATTAAATTACACGACTGTTTAATTCTTTATATATTATTTAGCGAACATATGAAAAGGAATTATTTCTTAAAAATAAAATAAGATTCTTTTTATCATGAATTTTTCAATTGGAGTATAAGTTTTAATTAGGAAGAGATTGAAGTATAAATCATTAAGCATTGTATATTATTTTATTTTTATATATTTTACTGATTTTTTTATAATATTACAATAAAACACGATAAATTACAAATATTCTAGTTATTTAAATATTTGAAAAAATTTTGTTGGAATTTTTTTAGGTGTTCTACAAATTAATGTTTAAATATTAATGAAAATATAATTTTGAAAGCAATCTTTTAATTTTTTAGTATTTTTTTTATTCTTATTGGTGTAAAAATAAATCAATAAATATAAGCATTATTTATCATTTTATTAATGATCCTCGATTGATAAGCAGATCTTAAAAAATATAATTAAACATTTCACATTTTTTTTAAAGAACTGA
Source organism: Rotylenchulus reniformis (assembly GCA_001026735.1). NCBI lineage: Eukaryota > Metazoa > Nematoda > Chromadorea > Rhabditida > Hoplolaimidae > Rotylenchulus > Rotylenchulus reniformis. The sequence goes on along the minus strand of LDKF01000142.1, from coordinate 29,883 downwards.
TACCTGCACCTTTTTAAGTTAATTTTGACGGAAATTTTTATTATAATAAATGTTTTCATGTTTTTTAATTACTAAAATTTTTTGTATTTTATACTTATAAAATAGTAAAATACACATAATTATTCAGCACCCACCCAAATAAATGTTATCAAATCCTCATAACAAATAATATAAATTAATATTATATTGTTAAAATCTGAAATAAAATTAATATTATATTGTTAAAATCTGAAATAAACTTAACAAACCATTAAAGAAAACATTTAAGCAAATTATTCTAGATTAATTTTATATAATTTTTAATCATTTTCTTTTGTATATGGTTTATAATTCGATTGATTTGTTTCATATGTTTTTAATTTTGATAAAAAATTTATTGGCATAAGTTTCATGGATGGAATTGCTGATTTTGTTCTCTAGCGAGCATCATTTCTGCTGAAATATTTTGTTTATTTTATGTGAATACATATTTCTTTAATCAAGAAATAATTATTGAATAATTTATTATATTTTATATTCTTTATAATATCTAATAATTTTTCAATTTATTTACATAAATTTATTTTACCATATATGTAAAAAAACATAAAAGAAATTGCCCTCTAAAACGCATAATAACTGATAATATTAATAATAATGTTAATAATAATGCTAATGATAAATTTAAAATACATTAAAAAATATTGTACAAATATTGGTTTTAGGCAAAACGTATTAGATCTAGAAATTATGTATATTAATATAATAACATACAATAAATCTAAATAGTTTAAAAAATTACGTTGTTAATAAAAAAATTAGCAGTTTTTTCTAATTATATATACGTGCGTTAAACCATAATGAAGATAAATTCCATATATATTCAAACGTTATTAATGTTTTTATTACCAATAAAACACTAACAATTATTAATAGCATAATTATTTAAATTATTTAGATTTATTATAGCCTTTTTAATTTATATTAGAAATATTTTACAATGTTAAATTAACTTTTTATTTTTCCTTTAATTTATTTTCATTAATTTTAAAATCAAAATAAAAAATTAGCAGTTTTTTCTCATTTTGATTCATATATAAATAAGTTTTCATTTTCTATAATTGTTCTCAAGTATCTTTGTCCGAGAGTATTAATTAGCAAAGCAGAAGCAGGATTAAAATTGCCACCATTTTATTATCACCTGTCCCTATCTTTTCCATTAAAATTTCAATTATTTATTATTGTATAACAATTTAATTCCAATTATATATTTTTAATCTAATTATTATCATCTTGATATAGCTTTAGAAATTATATTTTTCTTATACATAAATTTTTTTATTATAAATTGAAACCTTTTCCTTCCTTAAAAGGAATAATTATTTTTTTAACTTCCTTATTATGATTATTATTTTTTATTATATAAATCATTAAAAAATAAGTTACACTGATAATCTATACATGTTTAAATAGTCAATATAGATTTTTAAAAAAAATGACGAAAATATATTTGTTATTTTTATAAATTCATAATTTATTTTCTATTAATTTTTCTAAATAATTCAATTAAATTTTAATTATTAATAAAGTAATTTTATTTTAAATTTTATTCTTCTTTATTATATAATATGTGATTTATCTGATTAAATTTTACTTTTTGTTATGCCTATTTAAATGCTCGAGCTTTAATAATTTTAAACACCATGTTTATTAATGAATTATTCTTTTTTTATATTTTTCATTTTAATTTAATATAAAATTATTTTAGAAATTTTGATATAGAAATATATTATTCATCAAATTATTTTCCTAACTATTTATGAAAATTTCGTCATATTAGTTCAAAAATATTCTTCGAGCATTAATAAAGAATAAACTATCTAATAATATTTATTATATAATATAAAATATAAATTATATTATTTTTAAAGAGACTTTTTCATAGGTACGAGTTGTTGTGAGATTTTTTCATAATGAAATGCATTCGAATTTTAATATTTTAAATTTAAATATATTAATCTTTTCTAAGTATTGTAAAATATTAATCTCAAGAATTTATTATTTTTTCATTATCTCTAAATGCTTATCACATTTTTATCAACAATTCCTGATCAAAAAAAATTATATCATTATTATTTTTAACTAATAGCAAATAATTATCCAATAAGAAATTTCTATATATATTATTTATTTTTTATAGTAAAAAATTTGGATTTAGAATAAACTATAGTTTAAAATTTTTTATATTAAAATTGAAGCGTCCTCCAACACCGTTTCCTAATGGACTGCCCAGTAAATCATTTTTGTGATTTTTATATTTATATTGGATTTTATGTATTAAGGTAAAAAGATAACCTTTAATATAGATAAAATTAAAAATATTTTCATAAATCCATAATACTAATTTATTTTTAAGCAGAATTTGTAAATATTTATCTAAAAAACTTTTTTGGATTCTATTTATCGAATAATTCTGTTATAATAATTCTGATTTCATTTCATTATCCAGTGGAAACAGCAAGAATTTCTGGCCTCCATTGATTGCGACAGAAAGGCATTATTGAAAGTAATTTTTATTCTATTTTTATTCTCATATGTTAGTCATTTCTCGCTTGAAATTGATTTTTTAAATTAAATAAAAATATAAATAAATTGCAAATTATATTAAGTTTAATATCAAGATTTAATTTTCAATTAATTAAACAATTTTAATTTACATTTATTTTTTTTATTTTGTTTTTTTATTTTATAAATTTATATTATATTTATGTTATATTCGTCAATTCGGATGTATATTTTCGCCGATTTTTTAATCCCTTTTTATATGTCATATTATTTTATTTTGGAAGAAATAAGGAATTAATTTTTTATTATATTCAAATCATTCGGTACATGAATGGATGTTTTGTTATTTTTCATAATGTTTTCATTAGGCCTCATGGACATATTGAAAATCCTACTTCATTGTTGTGGTGATTGAAAAAAGTGATTGGTAAAATAAAAATAGCCAAGCCAGTTCCAGATACAATTCAATTTCAAATACAATCTTATCCCATGAAATGAAATTTGTCACACTCGTAATTACACGAGAGTCATTTGAGTTTGGTGTTAGGAGACGCAAATTTTAAAATAAATTTTTCACCTAAAAATCATCATATATAAAAATAATAATTTCATGGATCTTATTATATTTCAGAGGAAGTTCCTTAAGTTTGGCGAAATAACCAAACTAAATAGTTAATTAAATTTAAATTCTAATTTTTTCTATCTATAATATTATAGAATTATATAATTTTTAAATATATAACTTCATAATATATTATATCTGCATTAATCGCTAGCTTATAATTTTGTAATATTCTAATATATAACTTATTGAGAGAATTTTGAATATATTTATTTTTTTAATAAATTTATTTCATAATTAATAATTTATAATTTTTAAAAAATTATCTGATTTTATATAAGTAGAACATTATCAAAAACAAGTATAGGGACATCAAATATTAATGGACACCCAGTTAGCAAAATTATTTTATTAATTTTTAACTCAACTTTTATTCTATTTTATTTATTTTTTATTGATAATTTATTAATTAATATTAATTTATATTCTTAATACTGAATAATCACGAATTAAATAAAATAGTTTGCTCTTTTTATCAGATTTAATTTTTATGTTTTCTATTTAGAGTAAAGCACGACCAACATCACACGGTCACCCATAGCAAATTTCCCCATAGTGACATTCAACCGATTATTAAATTCCATGCGATTGCCCACTCTAGCTACATCCGCGTTCCTCCTAGCATCCACCAAAATTTGGGCCAAATTTTCATTAAAGGCCTGCAAATTGTATCCTGTTCGACGATGCCGATTACGAAATTGACCAAACCTTCAAAAAAGACCAAAAAAAAACCTTTGTGGTCTTCAAAAAGAACAAACCTCAAACATTAGGGAAAAGGGGGAGAAGCCAGTCGTCGCTGCAGGGATGTCATTTATGAAAAAAACGACAAATAGTAGCCGCAAATCCCAATCCCTTTCTGAAGCAGTTGTTCTTATTAGGACCTCTGATAATGGTCTGGTTCATTCTTTCGATAAACCGGTCGATCATACAATGTTTTTAGTACCTTGGCGACATTTGCATGCGTCGAATTCACAAATTTTTGCTCCTATCAGAATGGTTCTGCTTTGGTGCGACAAAAATTAGGATGAAATTTTCTACGAAAGCCCTAGCAATGTTTCAGCCGACTTGTCCGGAATAGGCACAGATGTGGTCCACTTTGGAAAAATAAGTAATTTTTTGATAAAAGTTATTTTTTTTATTAATTTTAACATTTTTGAGTTATTTTTTATGTGTTTTACAATTATTGTATTTAATATTGCATGGACAAAGGTTTTTTATAATAATACTTAAATATTTTCAGGAGAAATTGTTTGTTATCTATTTAAATATATCCATTTAAATAAATAATTGTTTTTCTTCCTAATTGAGCCCCTTCATTTGGCGATTAGCGTGTTCTTAAATTCATTATAATTGTATTTATCACTTTTATCAATTAATGATAAATTGTTGTTACAATTTTTTTAATTTCTGGTTATTATAATTTCCTTTATACCTAAATTTAATGATAATTTTATATGCTTTTAGCTTATTTCAATAGTTTAAAAATTATTCATTTGTCACAAGTCAACAATTATGATATTTTTACCTTTTTGTAATTGATATTTTTATCATTTATTTTTTTATTTCATTAATTAACTATTGTGTTTATTATGTGTTCTTTCCAGTGTTATTCATAGTTTGCATCTTTTTAATTCTTTTAAGAAATGTAAACCCATTTTTATTAATCAATTATCATTATTAATTAATGTTTTTTATAAATCGATTATTATAGCATATCTGTCAAAAAAATTTATATTTAAACTATCATTGTAATAATTTCATATTGTATTTATTATTGTTTCAACTATACCTCTGCTGGTTCTTGAGATTTCTTTATTTATTTTATCGGTGTATAATTATATTATATTTTCGGTTTGGAAAAAAAATAATAAAATTATTTATTAATTTTTTTTTGAAAATTTTCATTATCTGCTGTATATACAGTATATTAGATTTTAACTTTTTTTTAAATAATGTTATTCATTTATTAATAAAATTATGAACTTTAATTTTATTAGGAAAAATTATGAACTTTAATTTTATTAGGATTATGAACCCTGATATTTCTAACAAAAGCCAGCCACCATTTGGTGATTTCAGTAGTCAAAATTAAAGGATTTTGGAAATCATTTTCCCTATGGGAGATCCCCCATAACTTCTATGGGAATTGGTTAGAACCAAGGGCATATTAAATACATTAAAATATTTGTTAATTATTTTTTGTACTTTTAATTTTGATTTAAAAATTCACTTTTTAATATAAAACTAAAGAATTAAAATAAACAATTTACCTATTTCCGTTTTAACGAGTTATTTTAAAATGGCTTTATAATTTTTTATTTAATAAATTTAACTTACTTATAAATAGAAAATAATAAAATATTCTTGATCACAGTTAACTTGATTATTGATTTTAATTTTATTGTATTCAATAACTATTTTATTTAGTCGACTTTTTGCTATTTGGAATTATTTAAAAGCATTTAATTTATTTTGTAAATATTTAATCAATGGATGACGATTTGAATTATTTTTTAAAAATTCTAATAAATTTAAGTGACTTAATTTTTTCTAATCCCATATTTAATTTATAAAAAATCAAAATTTTTTTGTTATGATTTAAAGCATTTAATTATAATTTTATTACTTCTTATTTTCAATAATATATTAATTTTATGTTAGAATTAATGAATTCTATTATAATTTTTTAAATTATTCTTAAATTAGCGAAGATTTTTAATTTTTGTTCATTATGTTCTTTTCCATTATTCTGCCACAGATTTTAAATTTCTTGAATACGCCCTTGTTGACAATTCTAATCCATTCCCTGGCAAATCTGCCAAAAAGCTTCTTTAACTTCACAGCCTCTGATCATTCCATCTAATTTTCTTGTTCTATTTTAAGATGGAAATCATTTAAAATAATTTTCTATTGTATTAAATAATTCAATTTAAATTTGGCCGTTTTTGAGTATAAATAATTTTTTATGATGACTTTAATTTTTTATGTTATTTGTTAAATTATTCCTTCAAAATATCAATTTTTAGTGATTACTTCATAATGAAATACTATGACTTTTTCAGTTGAAATTAGTCCATGCGGAATTAATTTTAATACATAAAAAATAAAATAATTAAAAATAAATATCTTTAATATATCTATTAGCTCCATATAGCTTTATTTTCTACATTTTGCACACATCGATTATTTTATAATATTTTTTTAAATTAAGAATTAATTTCTAGATAGAATATAAATATTTTCTTTTTAATACTTGAATATAATTTTATTTATCATATCTAATTTAAATAATACAAGATATTAAATGCTTATTCCAGAATTCTTCATCATAGATGAGATGCGTTTGTGTTATAAATATCTTTTAATATATTTATATAATCTAGTGTTAAAATTATTATTACACCATTAAGTTCGCATTGAAATTCAAATACTTTTTGCTATAAGAAATTTATTTACTTTATACTCTTAAATATAATTTATTTGAATTTTTTAAATATTCTCTATATAGAATTGAAAATTTATAATAATTTTTTAAAAAAATTTTTATTACTTGTATATTCATCTTTTATCGATTTAAATTTTTCATTATTTAATTTTTATTTACTTCTTGTTATCTATTTTTTGGTTTTACTGTCAATCTATTCATCAGATCCTTTAACATATTTCTTTAAAAATATCATTTTTGTTGATTATCTTTTATTACAATACACAAATATTTAACATATATAAACTTAATTAATTGGAAAACTATACCATTTATTTCTTTTAAATTTAATCTATGATTATTTTAAAATAATCATAATAATTTAATACATTTTAATAATTATTAAATTTTAAAGCATACAAACATAGTGTATTATCAACATTCAGAAGGTTGCTCCATATCGCAATGTCTTTTTAAAGAATAATTTTTGAAAAAAATTATTCTATTAATTATATTTATTTTTATTTATCATAATATTACTTTTAAATATTTAAAAAGCATAAATATTTATATTATTCAATTTTTTGATAAAATTTTTCATTTAGTTAATTATTAATCTAAATTTAAATTTCATTTTTTATAATTATTTAATTAAAGATTTTGTCACTGGAATATGTTCTTCATTGGATTCTTATTATACTAACAGTTTCATCGATTTAAATGCAATCCTTTATCTTAAGATTTGTCAATCAAATAAAAAAAATTTGTATTTAGAAAAGTGATATATAAAAAATATTTTTTATAGTTAATTTCGTATGGTTATCATGTTTAATATAATAATTTTATTGATGTGTTATTATAGTATATATCTAAAAAAAATTAGACTTAATGATATCTAAGTGAATAATTTTTGCTAGTTCCTAAAATCGAAGCATATTTCTTCATCATTTAAATTTATACTATTAAGTCATAATTATTAGCATCGGACAACAAATTCTTGTGTTTGTGTGTTCTTGCCTTTAGATTCCTAAAATTAGATATTTATCTTTTTATGAATTATTATAATAATTAAACAGAAATTAATTTTTTTAATTTTCAATTTTTTAAATGTGTTTTAATATTTATATACTAAAATGAAATTTAATTTTTATATTTTTTTATTTAATGAGTTTCATTTGTTTTTTACCTATTTTAATAATAAATTTTATTTAACTAGATTTAATTTTTTAAAATTAATTTCTAATACATATTTTATAATAAATTTAATAAAAATATTATTTATTATGCTATCAATAATATTTATTTATTAAAAATTAAGTATTTACAAAATACATTAACTAAGTGATCATGCTCATATTAACTTTTTCACTTCCAATATTTTATCTTCATTTATATTTTTCCGCATAAGTTTCAAAAAAGCAAATTATATTTTCTATAATTCAATTTATGACCTAAATTAATTTTGATAGAAAATAAATAATAATTTATCAAATTTTTTGTTTTTGTAATTATTTTAAAATGATTCAAATTGATTTCCCATATATAATATTTCAGTATTTGAAATAGAAAAAATTATTTCTTGATTTAAATAATTCTACTTTGATCTCTACATACGATACTCGATAATAGTCCAGTTTACGGTAATTTATCACTCTATAATGATAGCAATCTTCTAGAAAAAAATCCATTATTTTTTTAATAAAACGTAAATTTACGCTAGTATAAGACATTTTTACTGATCGTTAAACCAATTATTCTTTTAAAACTCTCATTATTTTCGATCTTTTACTATGATCTTTTACATATTAGAAAGTCTATAACTCTTATGATTTTTGAATTTCTTTTTATGAATAGTATCAATTTATATTTATAATAAGTCTTAACAAATATTAAAATTTTTCATAAAACTATTCTAAATAATTAATCATTATTATAATTATAGCATTTCAACTAAATAATAAATTTTTAAATTTATTAAATTTTTTGCTTCTCTTAGATTTTATAATTGATATATTTAATTTAGAAATTTTAGAAAAATTAATAATAGATCAGGAGAATGTGCTTGGTCCACAATATTTGGCAATGACTATATTTAATAAAAATTTTAATTCATTGTCTCAAAAATAGCTCACCTAGAGAATTTTCCGCTTCTGATAAATTTAGTTAATTTGATCCCTAGGTACCTCAAAATCCGATTCTATTTTATTGCGCATGAAAGAAATGCAAGATAATAATATGACATATTTTTAAAATAAATTAAAATATGATCAAAAAGGAGCTTTTTCTGTCTGAATAGATCATTTTGATGGTTATGTAAATGCTCGATTTTAAAAAATATTCCAAAAATTAATAAAATTTCGCAATTTTTATTAATTTACATGATAAAACAATAATTTAAAAGAAATATAATAAAAGCTTGAAGAAGCTTCTAACAAATGATGCAGTGATCTTATCCGATAATGCAAAAAAATTTATAAATTTTAATAGGAAATAGTTGTAAAAAACAAACGATTGAAAGTTTCATTTAATAATAATTTATTATTGAAAAAGCAATAAAGACATATTCGATTTTACAGTTCAAGATTTTATCCGGGCGGATATGCAACATTGATCACGAATCAGGTGCTGTTGATTATTTATATTCTTTTATATTCTTTTTGATTATTTAAATTCTTTCTTTTTTATAATAATATTATAGTAATATATGTAATAATCACAATTAAAAAATTAACAGATTTTAATTAAATATTATTTATTATTTTTATTTCTTATATTTTTTTAAATGAATAATATCGTTATTTTTTTAAACATCCTTTATAACTTGATTAGAATTAATATTAAATTATTTAAATAATACTACCTTTTATGAAGTAACAAAATAATATTTTTCATATAATAAAATTCCGTTTGTTATACATTTTTAAATACCCACCCTATTTCAATTATTTATTTATTATTTATTTATTTATTTTGATTGCTTCGAATAAATAAAAATTATTATTAATATAAAGAATACTTTTTATTTCATGAATTAATTAATATGGGCATGGTAGAAGATCTTTGCATATTAATCCTGTATATTTAAAATTTGATTAAAATATTTAGAAAAAAATCATTCTCATTTTTTACTAATTTTTTTTTAAAATATTTTTGATTTAATTTTTTAAATGTTTTTGCATTTTAAAGATATCATAATTTTATGATATTCTTTAAGCATAAGCTAGCTCTTATAGATACGAAATTGCATGAGCTGTATAAAATTTTATTTAATAGCTTTTTATTTACTTTATAAAGAAATCAATAAATTTTTTCCAGATTTAATAGTTTAATTATTCTATTCTTAATAAATATTAAATAGTAATATGTTTGCTTATTTCGAAAAATAATAATTAAATTAATCATATTTTCAAAATTGTTTTTTATTATTTCACATATCAAATTGTGTTCATTTATCTAATGTTGTCTGAATAAAAAATATTAAAGATTCAATTATTCTATTTTTTAATTAAAAGCATTGAATTTATTGAATAAGTTTGTTACTTATATTAAAGATTATGAATTGTTTAATTATAGTACTTTATTACTATCAGTAAGATTACATAATATATTTAATTTTTAAGAAAAACCTTTTATTTTATGACATATATGAGATTAAGAAAATTAATTATCAAAAAATATTTTTAATTTATAAGTATTTTCAAAAATGACTTTGATTTTTAAATAATTTTTTAATGTCGATATAAAGTCTCTCATCTTATAATAAAATTATTTATTAATGGTAACAAATCTTTGATCAGGAATGGCAGACCGCCGCACGTTTTTTCCATTGCCGTTTTTACGAACTTTAAATTAATATTTTTTCACATTTATTTGAATTGTGACCAATATTGATTTTTATATATTTATGATTTTAATGATAGTTAAATAGTAAATAGTTATACAAAAAAATTATCCATATATTTATTTCAGCAATATATCGTGATTAGGTAAAAAAATTTTTTCATTAAAATATAAATATTTATTAATAATTTTAATTTATTTTTTTTATATTTATATCCCACTAATATTGTTGGCGGTTCGACAGTTCGTTTATAAGGACAGCATAAAGAAAATTTGGAAAAAGTGAGCTTTACAATTAATTACCGCTATTTTTAACCCACTTTTAACTTTCTAAACGAGGATGGAAATAGATTAATTATTTTTTATTTGATTTTAATAAATCTTATCCATCATATTTTCAATTTTATTATTATATAATAATTCAACTTCCAATTAATTATTTTCTAATTAATATTATCTCATTAAATGAGAATAATGAACATTATTGTGATTATACGATCATTTTTTCTGATAGGAATAACTAGTTTTTTTTTGTTTTCATTGTTTTCATTAAATTCACTTCCTGCAACATGACCTTCGCAGCTGGATCCCTGCTGGATAAATAGACAATCTCTGTTGTTATGCCTGTGCGTAAACAATTTTTTATTTTTTTTAATATTTTTTAGCTGATTAAAGAGGATAAAATATTATTTTTATTGATTCTTGAATCATAATCAACTAAACACTATAAAAAAATTTATTTATTATATTGAAGATAATAAAAATCTATTATATATCTATTATATTTATCGCGTTTATATGTCAAAATTAATTGTTTTCTTTTAAATATTTTGATTCAAAGAAATATAATTTTCTTTATTGTTATTTATAAGCTTTATAAGGAATATTTTCTCTTTATTAAATATTACTTATTACTCTCAAATTATAAAATATTGGTTAATTATTTAATTTTGATTATCAGTGGCTATTTTAAATTATAATTTCTTTTTAATTATTATAAAATATTGGTTAATTATTTAATTTTGATTATCAGTGGCTATTTTAAATTATAATTTCTTTTTAATTATTCTTAAGCTTTGGAATGTAAATTAAATGCTTTTTTATTATGAATAGAAATTAATAAATAATTGATTACCATTCATTTTAAAATAACAAACCGCATGGAAGGAATTATGGAAATGCGATGAGTGTTCAGGTTGCCAATTATCCGCTTGTCCGTATCAGCTATCAAAACCTCTGCCAGTAGATCAGCTGGAAGGTGTGGATTATAACACATATAATAAATGTTATGATTTAAAAATCAATATCCTGGAAATTAGTTCAGCTACCAATTCTGGTTATTCTATCATAAAAAAGAACCAAGTCATCATCTCACTGTCGAGGTCAAATGAAAGAGATTTAAAATCATGATTATTCTTCATTATTATATTTTATTATTAAAATATATTAATTAATTAAATATTTAAATAATAATTCTTTATCATTATTAATTTTCTTTGTTTCTTGGATAGGAAAAGATGAATTGATTTTTAGTTATATTTCTATTATTTTTCTTAAGATTTTAATCTAAGCGATTATCTTTAGATATATATAATTTCAATGTAATAGAAATTATAACATGTTTTTAAAATCTACCAGCATAAATCATTTTAATTATTATTCCTTAAACATTATTTTGAAAATATTTTTTATAGTTATTTTGCTTTGGCAAATTATGGAAATATTCATCAACAAAATGTTTTTATTCAATTTATGATTTATCTGAAAAAATTCTTTGATAATACTTAGGGTATGTAATAAGTTCTGAGCCCTCTTCACCGATTTAGTAAAAATATTTTTTTTAATTCAGTTAAATATAAACAAGCATCCAAATATCCACCATTATAATCCATGTTACATAGATTGTCCTTTTTGAGCAAAAGATCATTAATATAAGTGTAACATTTTTGAGGCTTAGGTACTAAATAAAATCTGAGGCCATTTTTGACATGACCAAATTGGGCTAAATTTTTCGCCACAATAGAAAAGCCTAGAGTACCAAAACAAATGATATTCTGATAGAGCATAATCTTTTGAATATTCTTGGTAAAAATGAGTTTCCTAATCTCCCTGTTAAATTTTTTTCTTGGTGTTTGAATTTTCAACATCGTTTTTGAGCTGACCATTCAAAAAATCTACAATGGTAAAATTTTAGAAAAAACCAGGAGTAAATGATTTTTTGAGTTATATGGTCTATTTTGACATAGTACTACTGTAAATGTCTCACTGCTGGGATTCCCATTTTTACCCCAGAAAATGCCCTAATTTTATGGGATATTTGGCCACCTTTGGCCAAGTTCGAAATACCAAACATACGGTTTTTATGGGATATTTCGAACTTTTTGTCCAAATTTCTAAAAACAAAATATACCATCAAAATCAGCATGAAATTCTGAACCATTTTGCCTTTTATACTTTTTGTCTAACAAGTATAACAAAAAAAGTTTTAAGGAAAAGTAATTCTATTTTGGCGTTTTTCGCCGAAACGCCCATTATGGCGGTTTTCGCAGAAACGACTCAGCACGATAGAAAAGTATGGCCGTAAGTCAATTTTGGGTGCTTTTACTCTAAAATCCATGAAAAATTTTAGTTGAGGGTTAAAATTTATATTTCTTGCAAAAATGAATGGAAATATAATGGATTACAAAATAAAAAAATCAAGAGAATTGTCTGCTAAATTAATAACTTGTTTTAAACTAAAAGAAAAATATTTTTAATAATTATTTTTTAAAATATTTTTTTAATTAATATTTTATGATAAAAAAATATATATTTTTTAAAATATTTATTAAATCAATAATTTTATAAATAAATTTTAAATCATTTTTATTTTCTTTTAATATTTTATATCAAGATTTATATTAATATATTTGGTACGGAATTTGAGAATTTTTATAACTATGACAATTTTCATTGATGATTCTTCTCCAAAACTTTGCGTTCAATATCTTCATCAGTGTAATTCTGTAAAATAATTTTTTTAAAATAATAACATAATAATTGCTTTAATCAGTTTAATGGAAGAGATATATCTATCTTTTTATTATTTTTTCGTATTTTTTATATAAGTTTTCACTTTCGAATCATTTTAAAAGATAAATTTTTATTTATAAATAAAATAAAAAACTTGAAATACTTGACTCTACATTTAATAATGTAGTATATATTCTCCATTTTAAATATAAAATATTGAAAAAAATATTAAAATTCTATACAAATTTCATCTTTGCAAATTTCCGATCAATCGTGATTTTGTTACCGTGATATAAAAATTTTAATTATTTCATGATCTTTTTTACTTATTTAATTTTTAATTTTATAACAAGCTTTTTATGGCTTAATCTCTCCAGAAACTCAATTCATACAGCTTTATTAAATAATCTTTTTATATGAATAAAAACGATCAGGTTTGTATTCTCTCATTATCAACCGTTGATTTTCAATTATTATTTAATATTAATACAGTGAAGATTATTTTTTCTATACAATTTTAAAATATTTTACTATATTACATATTTCCCAGATTGCCCCCATGTTGGAAATCCATATTTCACTCCAAATCTTAGTCAACAATTTTCTTATTAATTTTCTTTATCAACAAATTAACAACAATAAATTTTAATTTTTTTTAATAAATATCTAAAGTAGATTAAATTCCAATATTCATATAAACAAATTATGTAGAATTTTCTCATTTATATTTATAAAATGAATGGCAAATGTACAGCATTTTGTCATTTAAATATAAAAATAAAAATTCTAATTGGTTTATTTCTATTATTTCTTTAGTTCTATGATTTATGAGAATTTCTTTTTAAATTACATAAAATTTTTGTTAAATATAATGATTTTTTTATTTCCATCCATTTCAATAAAAGTGACATGTCCAACAATTCATCCACAAAGATGTCAGCTTCTTTTTTAATTTCAATTCTTCTTAATTAAATTAAACACAAATAGCTTAATTTGGCATGTAATTATTTAAAATTAATTAAATAAAGCATTTAAATTTTTAATAAAATAATGAAATATTTTTTATGCACTAGAATAATTCCTATAAAAAAGTAAGTTTTTTTATAAAATAATTTAGAAATTATTATTATTATTATTATCAAATAAATAAGATTTGCTATTTAATTTTTATTTAAATCGCAGAATTTTATTAATTTTTTTAATTATCTTTCACTTCATTTATAATCCTTTTTATTCTCAATTATAATTTTAAATTATTATTTTTTCAATTCAGATTTTTATTATTTTTTATACATAAACACAATTACCTTTTATTCGCACGGAACAACATATTGTGTCGGTATCAGGTGACAAGCATATTTTTAAAAAGAATATCATTTTTTAATCATTTTTCTCAAATATTTATTGATTGTTCACTTTTGACAAAATATGCTAAATCGTATAAATTTATTGAAATATTCATTTACAAAAATCAATACTTATTGGCATAATTTATTAATATTAAAGTAAACTTTTAAATAGATTATTATTTATATTTTTCATTTTTATTTTTAAATTTTTTTATTATTAATTCTCTAATTATTGCATGTTTTTAAAAACTTTTTATAATATGCAATTTATTCCTATAAAATTTTAAGAATCATAGAAAATTTTTTTTTCTATTTTAAATTTCTATTTTTATTTTATTTTTTTGATTATATATTTATATTTTTCATTGATGCAATATAATGTTAATTTGCTAGTTTTTAGTTTTTATATATTTAATAAACTGATTTTTAATTTATTAATATTTTCGATTAATCTTTATAATATTATAGTATATAATAAAATAATTTATGTATGTAATTTTAAATATTTTAAAAAATCAATTTTTTTATTTATATAGAATTTAGTGTATTAATGGATTTTGTAAGTTAAAGAGAGATCCTCCATTAATGGTTTTATATTCTATAATTATTTTTGGGATCTTTAATTTTTTTTTCTTATTTTCAAAAGTTTAGAAGATATATTTTTAACTAGCTAATAAATAAAAGACAAAAACTTTGTCATTATAAGTTGCAAGAAATAACCATAATACACGTACGGTATTTAATTTTTTTTAAAATTTTTACTTAATATCAGATCATTAAATTTAATAATACTTAAATATAAAGTATAAACTAAAATATAAAGTATTAGTATTTTATATTAATTTATTTGAATTAAACTCCTTTTTTCTACAAAATAAAATTTAATTATAATTATTTTTTTGTTAAACTCTATTTATCTTAATATGATAAAATAATTTTCTAAATAAAATGTTATTTTATTTTAATTCTATAAGTAATGGAAATTTTTATTTATTAGGTAATATTTATTCCTATTTTATAATATTTACATTATTAGTATATTTTTATTATAGTTACAATTAATTATTTTTATTTTAAAGAGTATTTACCTCATCTGCTTCGCTCTCATTGTATTCAGCTAAATTAGTTAATTTTATATTTAATTAAGAAAAAAAGCAAAAACCAAATAAAGCAGCAGCCGACGCTGTTGCAGCCCATGTATTGTACGGATGCGGCGGTGATGGAGGTAACAGCCGCGGCATACCATATATTATGGTTTAGTTTCTTTTTGCTCACGATGGCGCTGATCATATACTCAGAACAGAAAAAATACATTATTTTTTTAATGGTAATAAAGTTATGTTTTTATGATAAATTTATTTTTTATAATAATATTTTTATAAAAAAAGGTTACCTTTAGATGCTTTTAAAAGTAATTCATTTTTATAACTGTTAGTTGTTCGTTGGCTTTTTATTCTCCATCTTTTCATGTTATTTTTAAAACTTTTTTGTTAATCATTTTTTCTAATTTTTATCTAATACTAAAAATTTAATTATTAATATTGCAAAATAATTCTCAATGTATATTTTGATTTAAATTATTTAAAATTTTTATTTACAATTTTTATGTGCATTTATAAAGGGAAAAATTAATCTTAAGAAATTTATGCTATATAAGATAAAATAATATAAAAATATAATAATCTTATAATATAAAGTGAACTGAATGGTAAGCGCTATTCGTCTTATAGCTGAAATATAAACAAAAAATCACAAGAATAATAAGTTCGATTTTTTGTTTTATCATATTCAAATAAAAATGGTATTTTTTAAACAATTTTTGAATATATAAAAATTTTTATATTTTATTATATTAGCATTAAATTCTTGTTATAGGTAGCTTATTTTAATAATGAATATTAAATTTTCATAATTAAACTAATTCGTTTGCAACTATTGCTGTTATATTAAATATAAACTAGAAAATAAATGATTCGTCGGCTAATTTGATCGGTTATTTTGAATAGTATGATAAAATTTATTTTCATATTATGTGATTTTTAAATTCATTTAAAATTCTAAATTCTTTAAAATGTATTTAATCGAAAATTAAAATCATATTGTTGATTTATATATATCAAAAACGCAAAAGGCGCTGTGATTGTTCATCAGCGAGGAGTGGATTAATTTTTATTTAGAACTTATGAAAATTGCATTTTATTTATAGTTTTACTTCCATTTTTAAGTTAAACTGACGAATCATTTACATAAATTTTAATGGATTTGTTTTTTTTTAATTTATTGAAAAATATTATTTACAATAGTTCAAAATTTTTTTAAGTGCTTATTAATATTTTATTTTTCAATTTATTTTTTTTTGACTGTTGAAAAAATTTTCCTTAATATCATTAAATTTAAATAATTACTTAAATATAAATATACACATAAATTATTTTTATCTTTTTTCCTAAACTTAATTTTAATCGACAAAAATTTTGGTCTTATATATTATAGAAAAAAATCATGATGCATATACGGCAAAATGTTTTCGGAAAAATAATCTTATAATAAATATTATTTTATACTATTTTACTCTGTCAATATTTTTTATAAAAAAATTGAATAAAAGAGATTAACCTTATATAAATAATTTATTTTGTATTAAAATTTTTCATCATTATTTAATATTATAATCGTAATTCGATTAAATAAAACATTAAAACTTTTCATCATCACAATATTGAAATTTATTTAAGGTTATAACCACATTTATAATCATTTTATATTCAAATAATATTTCTTCTATTTTAAAGATATTGGAAAATTTTTCATGAATTATTCTACTTAATATTTGTAAATATATTTATGGTTAATTTAGTTAATAATGGCGTTTAAATTTATCTTATTAAGATCAGAAGAAGTAATTTATCTTATTAAGAATTATATTTTTTAGCATTTATATAATTTAGCCATATAAAATATATAAATTTATTTAAAAAAATTTTTTATTCATTTCTTTCAAAACTAATCCAAATCATTATACAGGTCCATGATCCAAAACATGGTTCAATTAAATAGAACCAATCATTTGCTTGATATCATTCCATTTTATCGAAGAATCATTCGATTTGATTTATAAACGAATGTAATTAACATTATTTAATAAATTTACTTGACAACTTTATTAACGAAAATTTTAGTTTTTAAAAAATTTAACAAATTTTCAATTTCATATTTCTCTTTAATAATAGCTAGTAATAGTCAGCTTTTTTTATTTTTACTATGTTTTCCCACTAAATGAGTGTATTTAATAAAGCTTCCAATAAACTTTATTATTATTAACCTTTTTCTTTTGTTTAGTCTAGATTTTAAATAAAATTTTTAATTTAAATAAAAACAAAAATGGAAAGCTCATAAATTTTTAAAATTCATTTATATATTTTCAGAATCCATTATTTAAAATTTTTTATTTTATATATTTGTTGAGGAATAAATGTATATGCAAGGGATGTCATTTATTTCTTATGTTCATTAAGCATGTGTGACCATGTTGTTCTTTAATCCAGGGAATGTTGTCCTTAATAATAATCTCTGATAATTGGGGACTCAATAAATAATTTGAATAAATTGGAATTTTCAAAAAAATAATTCTTTTTTGTGAATTTAATTTTAATATATTTTTTGGAATTTTCAAAAAAATATTTTTTTTGTGAATTTAATTTTAATATATTTTTATTTATAATTCTTTGAATATTAGCATTTCAGTTTCTGATTATGGTATTAACATCGATTGAATCTGTTGTTTATTTTAAAAAATTTCCAAATTATTTTTAAATAATTTTATATAGGTTACTATACTAATCTTAATTTTTATATGACTTAATTAATGTTCTAGTTTAAAAAAGGGTGTTTCACTTGTTTCTATCTTTTGAAAGGACAAGAGAGATTATTTTTTATTATAAATGCATATTTTTTAGACTTATTATTATCACCATTTAGTTATAAAAGATTTTTTCTTTTTATTTATTTTAATTATATCATATTTCAATTAATTTAATTTAAAAGAAAATAATTTCATAAAAATTAATAGATACTTATATATTTTACGTATTTTTTATTTTAAATTTTTAAATTTATTATAGATAATTATTTTTATAATTTACTTTTAAAAAATATTATTTAAATCCTTCCATTAATTAATCAATTGTTATATAAATTTACTTTTTAAAATAAATTTATTTAGCCTTATCTTATGTAATAATCTCTTTTCTCTTTTTTATCGGTCAAAAGAAAGAAATATGTGGTATTAGAATGATCGGAGCCATTTTTTCTAATGTATTTCTTTTTATAGATATAACAATAACTTTTAATAAATATTCGCTTGATATTTGTTTATAAAATTTATCAAATAAATGAACAGGTTAAGCTATGGAATTATGCGTCCAGCTGATTTTTATCATTAATTCCTAAAATTCTATGCATTTTATAAATTTATTTAGTAAAAATTTAATATTTTAAATGTATTTTACCGAATGCTGCCCCACTCCCCCAGAATTCACCTGCAAAGTTTCCGCCAATGGCTTGTCTTCTAATATATATTGGGTCCTAGCAAGTGATTTTTGATTACATGATTAGTGATTACAATTTCGATATGAATAAGTCATTAAATATTATAATATAATAAAATTTAATTTTTAAAGAAGATTTCATTTATAAAAAAGTAAATTGTGTTTTAAATTATTCCGGAAATTATCTGAGCTGATTCCAGTTTTTTAATATTATAATTATAATATTATTTTGGTAGCAACTAAAATTATAACTATGCTTTTAATTACCTAATTAAATATTTTTTATAGTAATATTAAATTAACTGAGCTGATTTCAGTTTTTAATATTATAATTATAATATTATTTTGGTAGTAATTAAATTAAAAAATTAAATATGCATTTAATTATTATTTGTAGTTAAATATTTTTTATAGTAATATTAAATTTTATTAGTTATTGTTATTCATTTAATATTTAAAGTTTTTTAATAAAGCTCGGTATATCAGTAATAATTAATAAATCCTATATTCTTTTATTTAAATTTTTAAGATTTGGATGAAATTGTTATTTTTCATTTTTAATATTTATTCATTTGTTTTTTAGGCTTAATTTTCATGCTGTACGAATATTAAACTCGAATTTTAGTTTCTTAATTAGTTTAATTTATTACGCTAGTTTATAATATAACCTAGATTTACTGCTTCTTTTTAATGTAGTTCTTAAAGATTTTATTTAATATTGCAAGAATATATAAAATTCTTTCTCATTAATATTTCTTTTAAAAAAATAATCATTTATTAGTAAAATAAATAAATCAATAATCACTTTTTATTAAAACATATTTAATAATTTTATTTTTAGATTGAGTTAAAAAAATTTTATTTTAATTCTCTTCATTATATAATTTTCCTTCTCTGTGCGAGAATTTGTCTTAATTGCGTAGTGGGCTGTGGGATTTGTTTTATGTAATTTAGGTGCCATTAATTTTATATAATAAATATACGATATAATTTTTATCTTTTATTTTTATTTTTAGACTTACAATCTTTATTCTCAATTAAGAATTATTTCCATTTTATGTCTTTTATTTAAGTAGAAATAAAATTCTCAGCAGACCATTTTATAAAAATAGTCGCCACTAACTTTCTAATTTTTAGTAAATTTAATTTATTCATTCTTATTATTCGAACTGTATCAGCCATTATGATATCATTTTCCATAAGTTAATTTCTCTTTACAATTTTTGATCAATTTAAATTTCTGTATACCTATTTCTAGAATTTATTAAATCTAATTTTTTATTAAAAGCTTTTAATATGAAAATTTTTATTTTTTCTTCCACTTATCAAAAGATGATAAGATAAGATTATATTTATTTTTTTAAATGATAAAATATATTTATTTTTTTAAATGATAAATGATTTTAATGATAAAAGATTTTTTTATATTTATTTTTTTTAAATGATAAATGATTTTAATGATAAAAGAATTTTTAATGCTACTTGTTTCCAAGTTTCTTATAGATGTATTTATATGGTTTAATTGTTTATTTATTTTTTTTGATTTACTATTTTATATATTTTGAAATAATAAGTTTTTTTAAAAACACATAATTTTATTATTTGTCTTTTTTGAGTGGAGTATTATTTACAAAATTACTTGAAACCCAATAAAAACCATTCATTTTGTTGATAAAAAAGGTTTTAACGAAACCCAATAAAAACCATTCATTTTGTTGATTTTCACTAATCATTTTTGAAAATTTTCATAAAATCCTGACAGTTAGAAAAAGATAGGCATGAAATGCTTAAAAATTCAAAAAATAGTATAACATAAAAATAACAAAGGAACTATGAAATGCCTAAAATTTGTAAGATTGCTACAAAATTTCTACAAATTTAAAATACAAAAATATGCTGGAAGTGCCAAAATAAATTTTTTTTGGTATTTTTGGCTAACTTGAAAATTCCAAAATAGGCAAGTAGGAAAATAGTCACGAAAAAGGCAAAATAGACAGATTAAAAGTCACTCTATCTATGTAGAAACTTCAAATCAAGTGGAAAATGCGGTTTTCATGGTTATTTCGACATTCTGTGAAGGGGTTTTTTCTGTGTGAAAGGGACAGAGGTGTCAGTAAAAAATAGGCATTTGCCTAACTAACCTCACCCTACTCATTATGTGCAACTAACATATAAAATCAAAATCCAAATCAAATATTAATTGATTAAAAGGATATATATGAAAAGATTGATCTGATTTTTAATTAAAAATCATTGAATTTATTGAATAAAATTTTAAAAGAAATTGATTTCTAAATTGAAATAAAATAGAATTGAAACTAAAAAGTATATAAAAATTCATCAAGGATTTTTAATTCAGAATATTTTATAATTTTTTATTTAAATGGTATGAATGATAAAAAATGAATAATTTAAATATACCTAATAAAAATAAATAATTATACAAAATTATTAAATTTTACATTTTGAATAATATATATTGTAAGAGTCCTAGCTTAACATTGGTTATTTTTCTCGCATAATATATAATTTTTGTTTGTTTAAAAATATAATAATTTATTATAATAATTAATTTTAATTTATTAATTTTTTTAAAAATCTTTTCTCTTGGTAAACAGATTTGAATTTGTTTTAAAATTAATAACTATATAAAAAATTTTCAATCTAAAATATAATAGATGCCTTATTTTTTGATCTAATAATTAATAAAAAATTGTAATTATTAAAATATTTTTCATTTAATAATTATAGGCATCAATATTACAAAGTTGCTACCGACACCTATTTGAACTCTGATACGATGGGGTGTTTTTGGCATGATTAACATTTATTATAATATAAAATCAATAATAGTGTATTTATATCATAACTTTATTCAGTTAAATAAATTTAATCTCGTTTGGATCTTTGGAAAATTTTAAAATATATTATAAATAACTATCTACTAAATTAAAACTTTCAAAATATAAAAGCAATTTTTTATTTTTCTTGAATAAATTATTCTTTTCTCAAAATCCACTCATTATAACTAAACTTGAGAATTATAAAAATTATTGGGATTTATTCAATACCAAACTAAAAAAATATTTTTGACTAAAATTTATTATTTTTTACTTGTCACAATTTATACATAAAATATTTTATAATCATTATTTTTACTTTCTTAACGAGAAACAACAAATATATTTATAAAAATATTATGAAATAGAAAACCAACAAATATATTTCTTCATTCTATTAAGAATTTTAGTTGCGCATAAAATATTTAATTTTTTTACTTTTTGAACGATGGTTAAGGTAGTTGATAAGAAAATCGTAAATTTTTAATAACTTTTCCGAGTGATTACAAGTTCTTTGCACCTATGTTGATGAGTTCTCTCATTTTCTAGATTAAAATTAATAATTTTTTCATTTTAATTTTTTAAAATATGACATATAAATGAAAAACTTTTTTTTATATTGTATGTCAATTAGAGTTTGTAAGATAATTTATAACTTAAATACAAAACAATACTACCATTCACTTTCTGTAATAATTTCAAATTTTCATTAGGTATTTATTGTTATTATGCTTTTTAAGTATGTTTATGCATCAAAATTTTTTTCATTTATTTAGTTTAACAAGAAAATTTATGAACCAACAATTGCAACTATGAAAAAGTCAAAAGTTATTTAAAAAATAAAATTTAAAGAAAGAATCGTTATCTTATCCATGTCGATTCATAACAAATTAAGCCGCTCATAGCATTCAAGAAATTGTAAATATTCAAAAAAATAAAAAAAAAATTTATTAATATTTCATAAAATCGTAAATAAATGGATTGAAGTCATGAATTTAGCGATTAATTTATAGAATCATTTCGTTTAATATGCATAAATTTAAATAACATTTCAACTTATTATGATTATATATCTTGGACATATTTATTTACATGCATGATAAAATTGTTATAAATTATTAAATCGATAAAATAAATCGATCATCCGAAACATCGTTTAAATAGCATTCTTTTAAATTTTATCATGATAGAAAAGCCATGCAGCAAATACATTCTTCGCCAAGTGCACAAATTTTGACTTTTTTGTAATTTTTTCATTTTTTATGACATTTATTTAAATTTAAATGATAATTTATATTGTTTTTGATTAGAATTTAGTTAAAATTTATTTTTAAGCCTGACTTTAAATAAGTTAATTTTTTGGACAATGTTATTTTGTTTCTGTGATTAATTCTAAATAATGTTTTAATTAATTCTATAGATGAGTATATATGATTGCTCAGAATTTATTCCTTTGATTATTTATTATTTATTTTATAAACGAAAAGTTATTTCATGATATTATTATTATTTAATAATAAACAAATAATTATAAAATAGATCATCTATGTTATTAAATTTAATCTGGAAATTCGTCCAGGATCTTCATAGATTGTTGGAAAAGAAAGAATAATATCTGTGAAAATTTTAGGAAAATTTAAAACAAACGCATTTATTTAATACTTATTTGAACTAAAGAAATAAATAAATTAAATTAAAAAAGATTTTATAATGATTGATTTTGTCGAATACTTTAGAATTTTTGCAAAGAATTTTTAATTTATTATTTTTTAAATGGTTATAAAATAATTTTTTAAACATTTAAAAAAATTCACTTTTATATAAAAAATATACATAATTTCAATAATAAATTATTGTCTTGTTCGAATTATGAATAAACATAAAATCTAAAATCATGTGCATAAACATAAAATCTAAAATCATGCTCTCGAAATCCCTTCCATTCTATCAAATGTAATCATTGATAATTTTAAATTTTCATAATGAATTTTTAATTATTTTAATTTACTATGATTTTTAATAATAGAAAAAATTTAGCTTTTTTTAAATGATTAAATTAATTTTTCTTTTTTTAAATATATTATTATCATTTAGGTTGAATAAATTCTGATAATTATTTGTATTGATTTAAGCTCTGTGTCTACCATAATATCATTGTGAATTGAATCCTATCGAAATAGTCACATAATCATTAATATCTTTATATACTACTAGGTAAGAAAAATATTTTTTAAAAATAATTCGTTTTTTGAAGAAAAGAGCATTGGAATTTTACATTAATTATAATTAGATTTGATTGATTTTTTGTGATTTAATTTCAACCTAAAAAGGCTATGTTGATCATATTTTATAATTTTATTTTAAATATTCTTGGATTTAATCGATGTTATATTTTTAACTTCTGAAAGCTTCCAAATTCGATTAATTTAAAGGTATTCTTTATTCCATAAATTAAATTTATTTTCAATTTTTATCTTTTTAGAATTTTACCATAAATAATTTTTAGAATTTTACCATAAATATTGGATGTTTATTAAAAATATTTTGTGTAGACATGGAAAATTGCTTTGAAATATTTATTAATTAATATTGAGCTTTTCAATGTAATAAGTTCAAGATTGTAGGTTTTTCTATTTTTATGGCTCTCCTTTCATCCATTGTTTTTTGAATCAGTGATGATTATATTCATAATCGATGAAATTATTCTACCTTTCTTTAGTTCTTTGGTTTTATAAATATTAGATAATTATATGGCAATATTTATTAAAGTTATTTATATAATTCTTTTATAACTTCTTTAAAATTTTTATTCTTCACAGCATTAATATTTAAACTTTAAAATTACATTTAAACTTCTTCATCATTTCTAATCATTTATTTTATTCGATATAATAATCCTTAGTTTTATTATTACAATTTAATATGAACATTAAAGTCGATCCAGAGATGTACGAATCCCTGGATAAAATTTAGATGTGATAATTTCTTGAAATAAAGATCTTTACATATAATAGTGAATGAATATGATGATATGTGGCTAATAACCCTATTACTGACATAGTAGCCGGTTGGTCGGACATATTGTTGATGCCGGAATCCAGATGGGTAATGTGAAAAAAAGAAAAAATCATGACTTAATATTATTAATAATATTATTTTAATCTAATTTTGATTCAACTCCAATGATCGTTTATTTAAATTTTTGCGCTTCATGATAAGTATTTTTAATTTTTGTTGAGTTAAAACATTTTAATCAGTAATAAAATTTGTTGGAAAATTATATTAAATGATTATTTTTTAAATAAAATAATAAAAAGATTTTTATTTAAAACATATTTTTATGCATATTTTATTTAATATTTTTAATAATAATAAAAAACTAAATTAATTATTTCAGAGTTGTTCTGATTTAGAATGATTAAAATTTTAAATTTTAAAGTATTGATTTTTATAAATTAATTTGTAATTACTGATAGAATCGTTTGAAAAAGATTATCATAAATTTCTTTTTTTAATTTAAAACGAACTTATATAAAATATGATTATAATATTGACTTTACTCAATATTGTTGAACTTTGAGTGATAGTAATTAACCCAAAGTTAATTTATCATCATCATTATATGTTATTCTAAATAGAGTATAATGATTTTATAAGGTAATTAAATTTAGATACATTATCAGGAGTTATAGTTATCAGAGCAAAATAAATAGATCATTACATAATTTATTTTGCATTCTAAATTAAAAAATCCCAACATAATCCTGTTTATATGTTTATTTTTATATCTATACCGTCGAAAAAAAATTTTCAATGGAATTTTTGTAACTCAAATAATAATAGGCTTCTATATTAAACTAATTTTTAATATGTCTGATAATTTTATATTATTATTATTCATCACAATTTTATTTATGAGGTATATAATCCTTTAATATCAGATCAATAAATTGCAAAAAATATTTTTCTATAAATATTTTATTTTTATCGTCTGCCGCAAAAGTGTTATTTTATCACATTATAAAGGCACCTTTAATGAAATTAGTTTTAATATTTTTAAGATGATCCATTATGTTTTGTATCTAGATGCTTTATGGAGCAATTGTTCGCCTGAGATGCTCGATTACGAATAAGAACTCAACTTTAGGAAGTGCGTAGTAAGTTGGATTAATAGATTTTCTTATATTTTTGGTCTGGTGGTTGTTTATATTATTTGTATTTAGTAATTAGTCAGCATATTATTTTTTAAATATCGATTTTTCATTCACAAACATATTGTTTTACAAATTAATAAAATAAAAATGTTTTTTAAATAACAAATAATAGTTCATCAAATTTTTTATCAATGCTCCTTTTTAAAATTTTTTAATTAAACTTTTATAGTAATTATAAGGATTTAAGTAATAATTATATAAAAAATTCAAATTGATGTGTGTTTTTAATAAATTTTTCTATATTTAAATTGATCTTACAATATTTGTATAAATCTTTTATAAATAAATTCACTTATATTCTATTTTCGTGGTTAGAATTGCTTTTCTTTGATAATAATTGCATCATTTTTTTATACTTGATCTTCTATTTGAAAGCAATTTATCTATGTATTCAGTATTTATATATTTCTTTTATCATTAATTGAATAAAATTATTTGTTATAATAAAATAATATTTAAGATCATTTAATTGTACCATTTTTAAATAATAATTTTTGTCAATAAATATTTTTATTCATCCTTATTATTGATTTGAAATTAAATTTGCAATATTATAATTTTTAATTATACATTTATTAAAAGATATTTATAATTTTGTATAAAATTATTTTTTTGCCATCTATAATGCTACTTAGTTCGTTGATACTTATGTGAATATAAATAAAATTTAGAAATATAGTTTCAGTAATAATATGTACAGTAGAAATATTGAACTTATTAAAAAATTTTAATAATTTATTATTAAAAATTTAGACTAGTTTAATAATTGAATGATCTCAAGCAGATATCATCCATCTGTCATTAAATTGAACTTCTGGCATTTTTCCCTTCTGTGAGTTAGAATTGCTCAGAAGTTCTTTCACCACATTGTTTAACATTTTTTTAATTGAATTCTCTTCATGATAATACATATTCATTGCAATTTTTTAAGTCTATTTGTTTTTAATTTATTGTAGATGGTCTGATAATAAAGTAACATGTGTCTCTCTGTAATTTTATATAATTTTGTATAAATTTTTATTTTTAAAAGATTTGTTCAACTTAAAATTAAAAATAATTTTAAAACAACAAATATAAAACAAAATATTCTCAGTAAAAGCATTTATTTCTGATTTTTAATATACTAGGTATAAGTGATTTAAAATTTGTATTTGTCATGATTTCGTTAATTAAATAAAATTATAGATATTAATAATTAATGCAGGAATTAGTTCTTCTATTTCAATCTGCATATTTATATTCATATAATAATTTTTCTCATTTTTTTGCACTTTTATTTTTTGTTCTCCATCTATTTAAATTTATTTACTTTTAAATCCTATATATAAAAATTTAATTAGAACATATCAACTTTAATTTATTGATATTTCATTCTTTATGATTATTTTTTTGATATTAGACAAATCATTAAAAATTGAATTGAAGAGCTATTTACCTTTATTTACAGCAAAAAAACATTTTATATATTTGGTACACTTTGATGGAAAATCTCGATCATTTTTTTCTCATTTTTTAAATAATTTTTATTAAAAAACAAATATATTGATATAACTATGAAATTTTTTGACGAATTATTTTGCTAAGAATATTTTTAATATTCAATTTTAAAATTAATGCAAAATAATAAAATAAATCCTTTATAGCAGTGCAAATGCGGCGCAGGACCCAGATCTTGAAAGTCATTAAGAAGGAGTTTTCAACATGGAATAAGCAAATTCAATAAGTTTGAGCATGATATAATAAAATATTGTTTTATTTTTCAAAATATTTTTTCATATTTTGTTATCATGTTTAAAAAATTTTAAAAGTTAAAACTTTAGAATAATTAATGATTAATTATTTTTTTATATAAATTTAATATGTTCCTTTCGTTCCTTTCATATATTCAATTATGTTTGTTTTTATAAGTTTATAAGTTAAGAAACTGCTTAATTTTATGAATTTTTTTATTATAGAATATAGTAGTTTAATTTTTACTTATTTTTAAATTTAATAATTTATAAATTCATAATTATATTTTATGCCTGTTAAGCATAATAGATAAATGGGGTAGTGATTATTATAATAATAATTGCATATATTTGAGATATGATTACATTTCAAATGTATTTACGAACTGTAGATGTTTCCCTGATTGCCCCCCAATCTTGTTGTTTTCATTAAAAGATTGAGCAAATGAAATCAGATTTTTGCATAATCGAATGTAGACGTTCTAGCTTATAATAATTTAATTTTAATTTATTTTATTTTCAATATCTTTGCATCTATATTCTTTATATTTTTTAAAAATTAATTAAATTTCGTATTTTATAATTCCATCATTTTTAAATTTATATTTTTATATAAACTAATTCATCTCATACTAAGCTTCACTCCATTCTTATTTTCTTTTAAAATCTGTATGTACTATTTTAACTTTATATTTATTATTTTATTAATATCATTCAGCATTAAATAATCTTTTTTTACTCCCAATTGTGACCGTATTCAATGAAGGAATATTTTAGACTTCGATCAGAGCGTATTCCTAATAGGTAATTAATTATCATAAATTTATTTTAAAATATTTATAATAAATTATTAACTATATAATAATATTCCTAAATAAATGCTTAATATATTATATTAATTTTTAATGAATAATCATATTTATAAATCTTTAAAATAATAAATACTAATATAATTTTTAAATTTATTCCAGAAGGAAAATGGATAATTTTATATTTAAATTAAAATTAACAATCTTAATACTAGATAATTCAGAAAGAAAAAGCTTTTTTTATACGTTAAAAAAGTAATTATTTTTTATAAAATTATTATTTTCGGAATGTTTTTATTTTGTTAAAAATGAAAATATTTTAGTAAATTTTTTTAAATAATAGAATCTAAATTACAAAATTTGAATCTAAATTCCAATTTTTATTTTTGAAAATTAATTGTAATTACAATTTTATAATTTTTAGATATATTTCATCGTAAAAGATATTAATAAATTATAAAAAATATATTATTTTTTGCATTCTATCTATGTTTATCAGAGTTCGAGGTACCGGAAGGCTCTTGAATACTTTTTATTTAAATTTGATAATAAAATCAGATATTTTGTGTTATGAATCAATGTGTTGATGAGATATGGTAACAATATAAAAAATAATGGAAGAAAAAAATAAAAACTATTATTTTTGAAAGAAAATTACTTACTTTATTAGTTATTGTTTATTATTAATTACTTATATTATATATATTATTTTAATTTAATTTAAATATTTATTTATTATTTTTTCATTGTTTTCTTTTATTATTTTTATTAAATTCGAACCTCATGTCGAAATCATCTTGATTTTACTGAAAATCAAGACGAATCGACTTTTAAATAAACCTATTCTACGCATTTTAATTTTCTATGTCCTTTGATTTCATTTTCACTTGAAAAAATTACTAGAAAATCTCTAAAATTTCTACTTCTTAAAAGAATTTTTTAACTTTCTTAC